>CM035409.1:122305898-122318398 GCA_020310875.1 Ceratopteris richardii
CCAATAGGAAGACCCAATTACCCTGTAATGCCTAGACAACCTGAAGCAGGAAGGAGACTAAGGCCGATCCAAGTGGCCAAGTGCATGAGAAATCATTATGATGGCTCTAGTGAACCCTATAATCACATAGCAGAGTTTAAACAAGTAGTTAGAGCCGAGCAGGTAGATGACTTCATGATTCAGTTTGAGTCTTTTGGCCTTACCTTGTCAGACAAAGCTTTGGCCTGGTTTCAGCCATTGGACCCGAATACCTTTCAGAACATGGAGCAGGTATATCAAGAAATGATTGAAGAATTTACCAAATCTGGAATTAAAAATAATTCTTCGTCATTAATCCACAGCTTCAAACAAGTCCCTACCGAGTCAGTAAGATTGGCAGCAAGGAGATTCAAGCAGTATGTGGATAGATGCCCCGTAGAAGAGAGACCGACGCAAAACAAAATGGTATCATTGTTCTTAGAAGGACTGTTGAACGGAACCTTGAGGTCATTAGTGTATGTAAAGAGAGTTCAAACGTTGCAAGAATGTATGAAGGAATGTATAGACCTAGAAGATAACCTTGCAGAAGACTTGAAAATACCCCAAGGTAGTTTGAAAAGTGAAGAATCAGCCAGTAGCACATCAAACTCCAAAAACAATGTGGAAGAAATAGCAGATTTAGTAGCAAAAAAACTGAACGTTCAAGGACAGAGGAATTATCCCACTAATCCCATGAGGATGCCTATGCTTAGAAGATGTATGCAGTGCGGAGGAGATCATCCTTCCCAGTTGTGTACTAGGGGAGTAGTCTCACCACCTGCCTATGCTCATCCTAGACCCTCTGTCCCCAGACCGCTACAATATTGCAGTATAGAGCAGAGATACACAAACCATAGCACAGAGCACTGCCCTTACAATAGGCAAACGAGACCCACCCAGCCTTATGTGAGACCATTTGGATACCCGCAGAACCAGCAGGAAGGAGAAGCCTTTAGATATCCCTCATATCAGCCGCAGGCACCAATATCACGACCATACGCATATCAAGGATATACACAACCTCAACCAGTGCTAGGACAACAACCGCCCCACCCTCAGAACGTTGTCCCAGTTAAGATAGCGCAACCAGAGGAAAACCTGGAGAGGGCTTTAGTGCCAGCCACACCTTTGACTAGTAGTGAACCATATGACTCATTTTATGACCCTAGTCAAGGAGCATACCCTAGTTATGAGAGCTCAATAATGGAATATGGACAACTGCATGAACCTTATGCTTATGGCATGGAAATACCGGACAGTTCTTACGGACACGAGCAGGATTATGTACCCTTAATGTACACAGCTCCTAGAGCAACCATACCACCTCGACCTATGAATAGACCGCCTGTACCCAGAGGACCATGCTACAGATGTGGAGGTGACCACTATATTAGAGAATGTACATTACCAAACCCACCACCACCACAACGAATTTGGGAAGGCTACTGTAGCGATTGTAGTAAGGAACATCTTTTCAGAGATTGTCCTAAGAACCCCAACAAAGTCACATCTAATGTGCAGATTAATGTGATAGAAGTGATTGAATCATCAGGGAGCGACAAAGAGTACACCATACCTTTAAAAGCTATAACAAGAGCCAAGGCTAGAGAGAACCCTGATAAAACAGACGAAAGTAATCAAAGTGACAAAGAGGGAAATACACCCGTCCCTCGCAGAGTAGAGGACTCCGAAGAACCAGAGAAAAGTATCGCCAGTAAAAGATCCCAAAGATGGAAGAACCGGAGAGACAGGATGAAAGAAAAAAAGTTATTACAAAGGAAGGAAAATGAAAAGAGTAAACAAAAATCAACAGAGGAATCACAAGTGGAAGAAGAAAATAAAAACGAGAATAAAAGGGAGGAAGTAGGATCAGTCCTAGCAGATCCTATGCCTGAAGAATTAGCCATGTGGATTCAGGCATATAAGGCACGAATAAAAGCAGGACCTTCCATAGAGCAACATGAGAGAGAATACCCGAGAGGCGACTTAGAGAAAGAAAGACTGGAAATCTGCAAAAAATTGATAGAAGTTGCCCAACGAACCTTAGAAAAACCCGCATCACCTTTACCAACCAACCGAATTTCCGAAGAAAAATTCCAAGAGTGCCTAAACACTCAGGAAAAGCCTGAAGTAAATAGACCTCTGAATGATGAAATTGGTATTGAGAGAAAGGAAGGATCCATAGTCCCTGAAATAGAAGAAGACTGGACTAAGGATCTATGGGCACGAGTTCAAGAGGACAAGTGGAAAAAGGTAGAAGGAATGGAACCACCCTTTGAAGAATTAGAAGCAGAACACGAAATAGAGGGTTCAATACCTGAGCTAAATTCAGAAGAAATTTTTCCGATGGATGCAAGTGACAAGGAAGATGTAAAGGAATTACCCAACTACATCGGGGAGTACGAGCACAACTCAGAATTGTATCGCATTCCATCAATAACGAGACGGGAAACGAACCCTTCAGTTCAAACATCTGAAATCATACAACGCCTTAGAGAGGTAAAAATCCCATGTACCCTAACATTCGAGGAACTGTTAAAGGTAAAACCACACTTAAAAGAGAAATTGATCAATCAATGGGAAGTCAAGGAGGAAAAGGAAGAAGTAGCGGACGAAGTGAAAACAGTGAGAATTCCAGTGGATAAAGTAGGAGACTTTAGCGAAGGAGATGAAGGAAATACATGTCTTCCAATCACCTATAGGGGTTACACTACCAAAGCCATACTAGATTCAGGAGCTGGTGTCGGCATTGCTACCAAAGAAATTTGGAAGAAATGGGGACAACCAGCATTAAGACCAACACGCATGAAAATACAAATGGCAGATGGACATACGGAGAGACCCTTAGGATTGTTGGAACGAGTAGTCTTCACCACGTGTGGAGTAGAATTCGAACATACTTTAGCAATATGTCACTTTGAAAGGCCAAGCAATTATGAAATGATCTTGGGAAGGCCATTCATGAGACAGCTAAAGGTCGTACAAGATTGGGGAAAAGATGCAGTGTACCTACAACACGCAGGAACCACCACTAGGATAAACCTACACACATATACATATCAAGATGTGCCACCTCTACAATGGAATCAAATCCATAAAGAGGAAGATGATCAATCGGTTCATAGTGCAGGTTCTAGTGATCAATCCTGGATGAACGAGGACACTCATCTATGGATATGTCAAGCTGCTAAGAAGGAAGAGGAGAGAGGAAAAAGTTGGCAGCAGAAACAAGGAATAGTGAGATCGGTACAAGATCCAGCCTATATGCCACAAGTATTTCCGGACGAAGAATTCGAACCTCACGGTTGGATGGAAATCTTAGCCACCCTCGATGTTTGTGTAAACGAAGAAGTAGTGACCATAAACGAATGTATTGACGAGGAGGGTTATGACGTTAGTCTGTATATGGTAGTCCTTCAGGAGGCGGAAGAAGGAGAAGTGATCGAGAAAGACTGGAAGGAGGACTACGAGAGCATTGAAATGGAACCAGAACCCATGGATCTAGGGATTAGTACCACCAACATAGATATCACAGCCAATGAAACGCATAAGGAACTCACACAAAAAGAGGAATTAGAAGTTGAAAGGGAAGTAGAAGGGGAAGAAAACAAACCCCAAGACCAATTTGAGGTACCAGCCCATTTCAAAAAATATGAAGTGGAAGAGAGGAAAATTGCTATTCAAATGCCTAAAAGAGAAGCACAACCTGGAATAGCATATGATAATAAGGAACAAACCAAGAAAATAGTTGTAACTATGGAAGGAAGAGAGGAACGATGTACCTTCATAGGACAGGATGTCTCATTAGAAGAAGAACAAGAGTTAATTCGACTCATAAGAGAATACCGGGATGTCTTTGCTTGGACTTATAAGGACTTAAAGGGAGTAGATCCATCTATATGTGCGCATAGGATCCCCATGACATCCGAAGCCAAACCTTCAAAACAGAGACCATATACTTATAATGATGTGTATTCAGCTAAGATAAAAGAGGAAATAGATAAGTTGTTAGATGCTGGATTCATCTACGAAATTGAGCACACGGAATGGGTGTCACCCTTGGTGGTTGTACCAAAGAAAAATGGAAAGTTAAGAGTGTGCATCAATTTGAAAAAAGTGAACGCAGCAACCATAAGGGATAGCTATCCCTTACCAATCACTGATCATCTCTTGGAAAGGGTAGCAGGGAAGGAAGTCTATAGTTTTCTGGATGGCTTTTCAGGGTATAATCAGGTAGCCATTGCTCCTGAGGACCAACATAAGACTGCATTTGCCACTGAATGGGGAGTATACGCCTTTAGAGTCATGCCTTTTGGTTTAACGAATGCCCAAGCTACATTCCAAAGATTGATGTGTCATGTGTTCAAGGAATTTCTGAGAAAAAGCATGGAGGTATACGTGGATGATCTTTGTACATATTCAGCTATACGATCAGAGCACATCCCTGAACTTGAAAAGATTTTTGCTAAATGTCGACAATATCGAGTATGCCTCAATCCTGAAAAATGTGTCTTCATGGTGCGACAAGGGAAAATCTTAGGACATATTGTTTCTAAGAATGGAATTTCCACAGATGAAGACAAAATTAAAGTCATTTTGGATTTACCAAGACCTAAAACTGCTAAAGAAGTTCAAGCATTTATGGGACATTGTGGTTACTATCGAAGATTCATACATATGTACGCCATAATTGCTAGACCTCTTTATGCGTTATTGACTCTATTCAATTGGACTGAAGAATGCGAAACAGCTTTTAATGAGTTAAAGAATCGATTGAGTTCAGCACCCATTCTTCGAGTCCCCAACTGGAATAAACCGTTTCACATCCATGTTGATGCTTCCAAGTTTGCCATTGGTTGCATCTTAGCTCAACCAGCTGATACAGGAAAATTAGACCACCCGATAGCCTATGCCAGTAGACAGTTAAATCAAGCGGAACGCAATTATACTACTACGGAGAGAGAAGGCCTAGGGATGGTATATGCAGTCAAGAAATTCAGACATTACTTACTGGCAAACAAATTCAAATTCTTCATTGATCATCAAGCCCTATTGTACCTAGTCAACAAGCCTTGCAATACCGGACGACTAGTGCGATGGTTTTTATTGCTAATGGAATTTGATTTTGAGGTAATAGTCAAGAAAGGAAACACCAACATCAGAGCAGACCACTTATCTCGTATGACCCATGGAGAACCACCCATAGGAGTTCCCGATGACCTGCCAGATACTTATCTTTTTGACCCGGAAGTATGTCCTCAGTGGGCAGAAAAGTTGATCCCGATACTTACTCATGGACCTAAAGATGGGATCATGCCAAACCAAACGCAAGATCTCTGGAGGACTAAAAACCTTCACATCATTGCGGGAAGTTTGTACCACCAGGACTCAAGCGGATTACTAATGAGATGCGTAGAAGAAGGGGAACAAGAAATGTGGCTTCAGAAAGCACACATAAACCAATGGAACACTCATCTGAATGCGCATGGAACGTGGCAAACACTCAAGAGATTTGGCATATATTGGCCAACCATGCAAAGAGATGCACATAACTATGTGTCAACTTGTCCAACCTGTCAAGAACAAATCCCAGAAGAGAACTCTACATTATGCTATTCTACAATAGCACCAAGGTGGAGCATGCCTCTAGTAAAGTTCTTGAAAACTCGAGAGTACCCTGACGGAGCTACTTTAGCGAGGAAACGTGCTCTTGAAGAACAGAGTAAAGATTATGCCATCATAGGAAAACAACTCTTTAAACGCGGAAAAGATAACCAATTAAGAATGTGCCTTCATGAAAATGAATCTCTCTCTGTCTTAGAGATGGCCCATACAGGTGCTGCAGGAGGACACTTCTCTGCAGACAAAACAGCAAAAATGATCCTCTTTGCTGGAATGTGGTGGCCAACTCTACATCAAGACGCCATAACATATGTGCAACAGTGTGATACTTGTCAACGAACGAAATATCCTATTAGAAGAGATGAGATGCCGCTTAGACCCATGATGAGTGCTAGAGCTTTCACGAAGTGGGGAATAGACTTTATAGGACCTATTAGCCCACCTGCAAAAGGTTCACATGCCGAATACATAATTGTAGCCACAGATTACCTGACCAAATGGGTTGAAGCAAAAGCAACAACGAAAAATGACGCGAGAACTACAGCCAAGTTTCTCTTCGAGAATGTCTTCACTAGATTTGGACTACCGATAGAGATTGTGAGTGATAGAGGTACGCACTTTGTCAATGAAGTGATAGAAGCCTTATTGAATGAATTCTTAGTAATTCATAAGAAATCTGCTCCTTATCACCCACAAGCAAATGGACAAGCAGAAAGTTCAAATAAAATCTTGTGTACTCTTCTCACCAAAATTGTCAACAATGGTAGATCAGATTGGGATAAGCAGCTACACCATGCTTTATGGGCATTCAGAGTAGCCTATAAAACGGCAATAGGCACTACTCCTTTTAACTTAGTGTATGGACAAAACGCTATTTTGCCAATTGATTTCTTGATTCCCACTCTTAGAGTTGCAACTACTTATGAGTGGACTGGACATGAACTATCAGCTCAATTGGACCAAATAGAAAAATTACATGAAACTATGTTACAAGCAGTAGCAGGTATTTACGCCGCGAAAAGACGACAAAAGGCCTATTTTGATGCGCATATCAAGGATAAAAAATTGAAGGAAGGAGATTTAGTTCTGGTATACACTTTGAAACAACATGCTAAGAAGTTACAAAAGAGAGGATATGGCCCACTAATCATCAATCGTATATCTACCGGTGGAGCCATCAACTTAGCAACTCTAGATGGAGATGTGTTACCAAACTACATCAGTGGGTGTAGAGTAAAGAAATACCTAGAACCATTAACTGACGAAATTATGTCACGATTACTCAAAGGTAAAAATAGACGCATAGAAGAAGAGAGAATACGAGAAGAGGCGAGACAGGAAGCCCTAGAACGCATCAGAAAACGGAAAGAGTGGATGAGAGAAAGAGACGAGAGATATCGAGTAGGAGAAGAACTCATCCCAATGGCTAATTTTAGAGCCACTGAGAACTCAGGACAACAGAGAAGACAACCTTACTTGAATCTGGGAGCAGGACGAAAAGAGTACCATTTGGTGGATGCTCTCATAGACACAGGAGCAGCCATAAGCTGCATCAGATTTTCTTTGTCTCAAAGACTTAAAGAGGAGTTACGCCCATCGAAGGCACAGCTAATAGGAATAGGAGGAAAAATCACTCAATGTATAGGTGAGATAACTTTACCTTTACATATGGGGAACAACACTATGGAGCAGAGACTCTTAGTATGTCATGATCAGGATTTGCTCGAAGGTGTGGTGTTAGGACAAGATTGGATTTTTGAATACGAGGTAACCATTCAATTGGCCTTAGGATATATCTCTGCCAGAATAGGACCTCGTGAGGTATTTAGTTTGCTAGACGAACGACCACTCAAAGCCGCTAATATAGAGCCAGAAGTCCATTCCAATGAACAAAGTCATGATTGTATGTTCACTAGCACTATAGAAACCCCATCGTCAAGTACTTCATGTGAGAATACCGTGAGTTCTGTGTGCACTCCATCTTTGAGTATAGAGAGTCACAAGAGTGCACATGAACATGAAATCAAGCCCAGTGAACCACAATGCACACGAGAGCATACTCCTTTGCAAAAATTGAAATCTACACCTATGAAAGTATGCCCTATTCCATATTCTACACTGGCTTGGATAAGAAAGGATCACAAGAAGGCATATCTTCAACAACAGAAAAGTCTTCGACATCAGCATGTCAAATCGAAAAAGAAGACAAAGAATTTTGAGCACCAAGGTCAATCTCGACTCACTAGCATATGGATCCCAAAGAAATTGATCACTGCACAACCGGATCGAACACAAATATGGATCCCAAAGTCATGTACTTCAAGAACGACCAACCAAAACAATGAGCATCCTCAGAAGAGCAATCACCATCAACATGGTCAACAGGCACACCAGCCGAGAAAGAAGACCTACTGGAGAAAGAAGGAATCTACAGATGCAATACAAACCAACTTGAGATTCCCAAAACAGAATAAGCAGACGTACTACCGAAGAACCACATTCATCAAAGAGGTGGAGAATACAGTACATTCCATCCAAGTGAAGCAAATTTGGGTGCCGAAAGACAAGACGAGCTGCATACATCAAGAAACTACTTCCAATTGCACACATGAGGAGTTATCAAGATCCAAAGTATGCATGATAGGGCCACATTACAAGGCCAAGCATTTGGCACGTCTTTCTTCTACTTCCGGATAGTCACGCACTTTTCCCTTTGGAAATAGGAGAGCACTTGTACATACCTTAAGAAAATACTCCAAAAAAATTACTAACCGCTTCGGCTAGGGACTAACATTTATGTTTTCTTTTCAGCAAAAAAATATAAAAAGACATAAAAAAGATCCAGGTATTACCTTTCTCACACCCACGGGAAAGGGACGACACCATTCACTCGGAGCAATGTCAAGCTTAAGACAAATAAAGGAACATTTCTGACAATATATGGCCACTAATTCACACTCTATATTGAGTGCAGATGTCATCAACAAATTCTGAAGCCACTCAAGGGGAAGAAGTCCAACTTTTTCCATTAGAGTCAATCACAAGAGTAAGAGGCCATTGGTTTCGTGATGACCAACCTATCTCGGAACTTCTCTTTATGGCAACCATCAAGATTATGGACAGGGATCATTATTTCCCTATCATGTCACAAGATTTCAAGACAATAATACAAGGGTTACCACATATCGAGGACGTATGAACTCAAGCTGGAATTGAAGCGTTCTTGAAGATACCTATATACGTACCAAACTTTCAGAGGTGTATACAGGTAATGAACACCATGCAGCCTGCTGCAACAAAGATCTCAGTCCTAGAAGCGCAAGTATTGGATAAGGTGGGCACATGGAAGACAATTCAATTCACTCATGAATTGATCAATAAAGCCTTTGGATGGAATCAAGAAGGAATTACTAATGTCAAAGAGGAATGCCATGACCCCAAGAAAAGATCATTCCTGGAGATTAACAGAATAGATATTGAAGATGCTGTACGTTTGGTACATCAACACTTTTGTTTTCCTAGCATGAACAGATACACTGCACCACAAAAGATTGTAGTACAACTCCTATCGCATGCCATGAGACAGATAGGCAACAAAGTGAATCTAACAGGTTATGTACAAGAACGATTATTTGAAGCCCAGAAGAAATGGGGGCAGAAGAAGTTCCTGAATGGTAGTTCAGCTTTGACTTTACTGATATATGAAGCTCTGGACATGAAACACTGCTTACAAGAGATGCCGACATCAGAAGGGCTAGCAAAGTATGCAAAATCCGCTACGGTCCCTAAGAAAAAGAAAGCAGTTGTATTGGTTGAACAAGTTGGAACCAGCTCACAAAAACCAATGAGGGGTACAAAACGATTACCGGAGGAGGAAGCCCAAATTACGCCACAATCAAAGAGAACACATGTGCTACCCACAATCCCCGTAGTACAAATGCCGATTACAAAAAGAGATTTGTCTGATGCCCTGGAGGAGACTCACCAGTATATGCAAGGGAAGGTGAATCTAAATGTCCAAGGACATCATTATAGACAAGCGAGTCAAGTAAAACAAAAACAGAGTACAGAAAAGACTCCAAAACAACCTGGAAGATACAAAGAATTGGGCATCGATGATTCTAGTACGGATACGGAATCCAATCCTGAGAAAGACACTCTAGATACTGATATCAGGACAGAAACTTATGAAGAAGAAGGACCAGAAATCAATCAAGTGGAAGTGACACCGGACAACCAAAAAGAAAAAGAAAAGAAGGTGGATGATGCTAATGAACAGGAGCACGTCATTCAATTGAATGACACTACAAAAATCAGCATCAAGGAAGATACAACCAAAGCGACATACGTCAAACCACCAATCAAAGAGGAAGAACAAACTCCATTGAAGAAGGAAGCAAAGGAGCTACTACAAAACCAAGAAAAAATGGTGATCGAGGTGCCAGACGATACACCTCAAGAAAATCAAGCCAACAGGGTGGCTGAGCCAAGGATCCAACTTCAGATCAGGCAGCCCCATGACACCACATTACACATTGCTCAAGGCAAAGACGTGAATACCGGAGAAGAACCAACAATACCTAAAACATGGCTTAATGTAGATGTCACGCAGTTAAAGCCTGTGGTAAAGCAGATGATTCAGACGGCCATGGATACCCAACAACAAATGATGGACACGGATGCAGACTATGACAAAGCCATGAAGGAAAAGAATCAGTTTCAAATTATGAGTGAACAGTAGTTGTCTGCACAAATAATTCAGGCACAAAAAGTGATAGCCGCCAAAAGCACTGAGCTGCTGGAAACAAAAACGCAATATGAATCATTAAGCACTCAGCATCACCAACTGCAAAAACAGTTCGAGGATCTACAGAAATTATATGACGCTACTGAAGCAGAAAAAGAAAGAATGAAGACCAGAAGTACTCTACTAGAGACACAGCTGAAGTTATATCTGGATGAGAATGATACTTTACGCAGCAGAAATAAAGAATTAATGAAGTCTCTATTATATGACCAACCACTCATCCAACAGGGACCCTCAGACACTAAAGAACAGGAATTAAGAGAGCAGCTAGCAGAGTATGCCGAATTGCTGAGACAAGCGAAAGAAGTACAAGAAGAATCAGAACGGCGGCACAATCAGGAAATAAGTGAGCTCAAAAGACAGCTGAGTACAGCACAGGCAAAACTGGTACAGAGCTACAGTGAAAACATGGATCACGTAGCTGACATAGGTAAGGAGCTTCTAGCAACCAAAGAAAAACTCGGTGAAGCCATACAACAGATAAAGAAAAAAAATGAATGCATCGAAGAACTAAAAAATCCGAAGAAAGACAAAGAACCGATCGGGACATCAGTAGTGCCAAAAAAGAAACATCCTACTGACGAGGTAGAGGTAAGCCCTCTATCTCAACCGATCTATCGTTCTCCAATACATGAGCAGTTGGCCGACATACATGACGAACATCCAATGCCATACACTGCAGAAATAAGTCAGAAGGAACGGGCACTAGTGGTGTCTCGATTGACGGAAAATTTCGAAAATGAAGTAATCAAGGTCATGAAGGAAGCAAAGATCAAAGGTAAAGACTTAGAAAAGATCATGAAGCCTTTCAACATTCCATATGGGTTGTTGAAAGAGAAAGCAAGGCAATATATAAAGAAGGTTACACAAAAAAATCCAGATGAACAGCTCAACTTCAAGAATGACACATTCACATACACTCAAGCAGAGTTTGAAGCTACACAACCAGTGTGGCGGAGAAAATTTTTGGAGAAACATCCCACACTACGGGTACATTGGCAAGCCGCACCTTATCTATTACAGGTAAACCCTTCATTTTGTCCAATACCACGCAGAAGGGATACCAGGGAATTTTTGGATTTACAACGCAGCGGCACCATTAATAAACAGTGGCTAAATTATCCTATGTTACCTAGCCCGCCACATAACTATTTGCCAACAGAGGATTACATGGTCAAAACAATAGAATTTTGGCTACAAAATTATGCGACAGTACCAGATTTAACGGTCAAAATGACAAATAAAATACTTAGCATGATCCTTTCAGTTTTGAAGGTCTTCAAGCATGCGGCCTACACCTTTTTGAACTTCATCGGCATTAATCAAGGCACAGATATACTTATTTTCGATCTATCAGTAATGCCGAGCCGCCCCACAATAATGGCATACTATTCCAGACTTATGTTTTTGCCAAGTTCGTATATGCAAACATTTGAAGAAGCATTTTTTACAGGATTTTTTGAAATAGATTCGGAGATTTTTTTGAAGATGTCATCCAATCTGAATGCCAGACTTGTGGCATACGAATTAAGCTTCTTCGCAGATCACAGACAACCGCCCAACGATGGAGTAAAAGCTGAACAATGGAAACAGCTCATGATACGTGAAGCCAATCTGCTAAATGATACAGAACAACAAGTATATCGAACATATGCCCGTCGCTTATCAAAGCCTGTCGGGGACGACAGAGTTCAGGAGGGGGGCAGTGTCGAGGGAGAGACAAGTAAAAAGAAGAAAAGAAGAAAACAACGAAAGAAACAGCTTCACTAGAAAGCAAGATTTGAAGATATATCTCTGCAGAAAGCCCCGCAGGGGCGCACACACCAAGGAAAAGCACGCAGCTAAAAGGAGGAATCAGGGCCAACAAGTATCACATATGTGGGTGCTTCAACCTCTTGAGTTACAGAGGATTCAGATCAAGGCTTACGAGCTACATCCGCATATGTGCACTAATGGCGTGCGTGGCAAACCGAATCAATCGGCTTGGAGTAATGCAACCAGGTCCAATGTGTGCAACCAGGACAAATCAGAGCGCCTCTAAAACGTAATGCAA
>CM035409.1:122323398-122400898 GCA_020310875.1 Ceratopteris richardii
ATGCACATGATTTTTTGTGGAAAATTTTGTACTTCGTAAATATTTCAATCAGGGCTTTGTTGATGAAATGAGATCTGTGGTCACTTGAAACTTCGATGGGACAACCATACTTGCAAAAATGTTTTCATACAAGCATACAGCTACCCTGTGAGAAGTGCAATCTTTTGTTTCCAAAACCTCCGCCCATTTGGTGGCGTAGTCAGAGGCCACCAACAAGTACTTCACATTCGATGGCGAAGAGGTGGGATAGATTGGCTCTACAAAATCCAATCCCCATTTCTCAAATGGTCTCCATGATAAAGAAATTTGCAATGGTTGGTTGTTAAGCTTACTTGGTTTTGGTGCACAACGTTGACAAGTATCACACGTCTTTGCATGTTGTGTTGCATCTCCAAAAAATTAAGGCCACCATAATCCTCCATGTAAGATCCGATGTGTTGTTATGTGCCCTGGATGATGGCATGGAACAATTCCTTCATGGGCTTCTTCTAGTGTTTGTTGTACTTCATGTGATAGGAAGCATCTCCTATGCATCCCGTCAAGTCCAACTCGAAAAAGAGTATTTTGAATAATTGAAATAATCTTAATTCTGAGTAGCAACTTTCTCCATTCCAATGGTGTGAGATTAGATGGACAGGTTCCCGTGGTTAACAAATGATGAATGTCCTGGCACCAAGTAGGATAAGTGCTTACTTGGAATAAAGATTGATGTGGAAGGTTGTCTTCTATGCCCGTATCTGATACCGATTGTCCTTTATTCCTTGAGAGGTGATCTTCCATCACGTGATGCTCCCATGTCATTGTACTTATTCGAAGTTGAATTCTTGGAATAAGAGTAACCACCTCCATACTCTTCCATAGAACTTTGGCTTGTTTACCAAATATTTGATTGTTTGATGATCAGTGATGACGGTGAAATGCATTCCCAATAAATAGTGACGAAACTTTTTTAGAGCAAAAACAATAGCAAGTGCCTCTCTTTTCACTAGTACTATGCATGCGCTCAACCTTAGTTAGAATTCTGCTAGCATAGTAAATGGGCAGATCAAGTTTATGTTCCTTGCTAGGTTGTGTGAGTATAGCTCCTACCGCTGTAGCACTTGTATGTGGAAGGCAGAATTCCAATCTGGTACTACTAAAATAGGTGCACTAATGAGTTTGGTTTTTGGAAGAGTAAATGCATTGTCTACTTCAGTCCATTGAAAGGGTACCGTTTTGCTAATGAGCCTAGAGAAGGGCTTAGTTATCTCAGCATACACTTTTATGAGCTTTCGGTGATAGCCGGTATGTCCTAAGAAACTCTGAATTTCTTTGGCATTCATTGGTTTAGGCATATGTAATATTGCTCTGATTTTTGGTTTAGGCATATGTAATATTGCTCTAATTTTATCAAGATCGGGTGCCATCCCTTTTGCTGAGACTGTGACCTAGAAGTATCCCTTCAATTACCAACAAGTGACATTTATTTGGGTTGAGCTTTAGTTTGGCTTCACTGCAAGTACTAAAAATATGTTCCAATTGACAAAGATGATAAGTGAAGTTTTCCACAGGAGTAGAACATCCAGTGCCTGAAAAGGTGGAGAAGTCGTCCATAAAGATTCTCAAGAACTTTGGCAACAGTGATCGAAAGATTGAGTAGACCACTCGATCGAAAGAAGGAGGAGCATTGCATAATCCAAAAGCCATTTTTGTATATACATACGTACCAAGGTGTTACAAATGCAGTTTTTGCTCGGTTCTTCGGATGGATGAATACTTTGTTATACCCGCTGAATCCATCCATGAAACTGTATAAGACATAACCAGCCACATCTTCCAAAACTTGTTTTGAAAATGGGATTGGAAACCCATCCGAACAACATCAGGGATTGGAGCATTTCAAGATTTTGGAACACAGTTCGTGAAGAACATTACAATCCATATTCAGCAATGAACAGCAGACCACTTAAGAACCACCACTCCCAAAGAGAAATGCTACCACTAAACAATGGTTCTGCTCAAAATTATATTCTTCTTGCACGTTAAGAACTCCAAATCATGGCCTGTGGGCAACACTCCTATCAGCATATGCTACCCAAACACTAACCTGGTATCTCTTGCAATGGAGTGTCCTAGAACCTTGAATGTCTAAAAAGGTAATCCCCTCTCTAAAGTTCTGAACTTGTATAATTGTCTTGAAACAAACACAGCACGATGTTACTAAAGAATGAAAGTAAAAAAATAAATAAATTAATTAATTAATTAATTAATTAAAAAAAAAAAAAACTAGATGTTACTAAAGAATGGAAGTTTTAAAAAAAAAAACTATGTATAAATAATTCAAAGAGAATTGCATGTCTCGATGAACATAACAGCATGTTTGAGAATGAAAGTTCAAAAAAAAAAAAACTATGTATGAACAATTCAAAGAGAGAATTTGCATGTCTCGATGAACATAACAGCATGTTTTGTTCTTAGGCAGCACAGAGAAATATTTCTGAATTCACAAAACAGTAGGCAGCACAGAGAAATATTTCTGAATGCACAAAACAGAAGAATCACCTCGCTTCGAAACACCTCAAGTGCATCCCCTGTGATGTCCTGATCCAGAAACTTTTTTACAGCAACCTCCTATTCAAAATTTAAAATTGAACAATCAGTCAGAAAATAGCAAAAGAGATACTAATGGATCTTACAGTTGCACAGTATATAATAAAACCAGCACTAAATTGTATCACATTTCACAAGCCAAATGTGTCACACATAGACAACCCTTTACAGCCTTTTACACCATCATAAGGTATTACAGTGAAATGTCACATTGTACCTGATGGAGAATCATTCGCACCTCCTAAAACCTTAAACTAGTTATACGTGATGGCGAATAAGTAGCACCTCTTAAAACCTCAAACTAATGAAAAAAACGCTTAATGGACCGGTTTGTTTTATTACTGAGGCTCTGCTATCATTTACCTACATTAACCTTTAACAATAAGAATATATTTTTCAGCTGCTCCTTTCAAGGTACATTGTTAGCAAAACAGTAGATTTTGCCTCGACCTATGCATGCTAAATATGTGAATGTAGATTTTCATTGAAGGACTAAGATTTATGTATAAATCTAAACCTCAACAATTATATGTTTCCAGCCTCTGACCTATCCTAAACTCTTCTGTAATCTGCATTATTCACTTCTTACAGTATCTTGAATCCTGAATTGCTCACGATCCTATGCATAACGCAACCCACATTATAAATTACAGAACAGTTTGCATTTGAAGTCATGATTGCAACATATTGAAGAATAAAGGGATTCATAAATAGTAAAGGGAAAACTACAAAGTAGAAACAGACAAGGGGATTTCTCTCTGTTCTTTTCTTTTCTTTTTTTGTCAGTGCACGGCAAGATTGAAGTACATACTTTTTGTCTACAATGCTACCCTTAATAGCTGAACTGAAGAGAGGTACGTGGCAGATAGAGCACTCAACGGATTAGTTCACTCATGGTTTGCCATTCTCTAATATCAAAACCAGGATTATATGGCTTTATCCATTCAATAATGTGAAGGCCATGACAAAACATGCTTATGTGTATGTCATGCTGACAGTTTGGACAAAAATATAAGTCATACAAACTGGGCTTCCAAACAATAAAATAAAACAAACAGTCCATTTGAGAAGAAATTGTGAGCATGCCTCCAACATGATGGAAATGATGTTGATCGTAGAAAATATGCATGCAGGTAGCCTCTGCCCTTCAGAGACACTTTGATTGCACACAAGACCCACCCGCCCTCCGTTGCCAAAACCCTGATCATAATTATGCCTACTCTAGCCTCCCAACCTAACCCTAACCCTAAACCAAAACCTTAAATTCCAAACCTAACCCTAACCCTAACCCTAACTCTCCTCCCTCTTTTATCTCTCTCTAATATGGCACCAATTGAGTCGAGAAATCGAGGAGTTAACTCCAAAGCTATAAAATAAAGGGGCTCGAGGACGAGGTAAAGGGGCTCGAGGAAGATCGGTGTGCATGGCAAGGAGCCTATGAAAGCCTCCAAGCACGAAGGGTTAAAGAGGAAGGGGAGATCTCGCACGTGGGAGACCTCAAGGAGGAGCTCAAAAAGGAAATCAAGTCAAAAGTAGAGTGCAGAAACATAGGTGGAAGTAGTTCACAAGAGGGTCAATAAAGAAGTCAGCACGGAAGGAGGAGCTCTCTAGAGTCCACAACACCCTCGAGGAAGAGAGGCTTAGACACACACTCCAATTAGTAGTTACAGGTATGGATTACACGACTCTTAGAGGGCACATCACCAGAGGCGGATGCCACTGACATTTGTCAATGATTGGGATGTGAAAGCATTCCTTTCACAAGGGCAACGTCCAATCAATGCTGACCATATGTTCATCATGTTCACTCTCATCTCCTATTCAATTAGTCCCTCCCCCACTCATTGAGCCACACACCATGATACACTTCACACACGAGTTCTCACATGTTTACGCACAGTGCAAATAAACTTGCAAATGAGCGGAAAACAAAGAACTTGATTAATATTGCCAAAACAGGCCGAAGATGATTACAATGGGACTCAACCATCGACAGCCCAAGCACGAGGGATGCACCCTGACATGCCTGTGAGACATTGCCCAGATCAAAAACAGGAGTCAGCCTCAACAAGATGCATGACCAGAAAACCTGTTGGCAAAGGCAGCTCGTTCGGGTACTTGGGGGTGCAAGTTTGCTTGGACGTGTGATCGCTTGGGTTGGATGATTAATGAGGTCCCCCTCATAGTTGTGCACAACCCAATGCCGTAGGGTAAACTTCCGAAGCACCAAGCAACCCGGAGAGAAACATGGGCAAAGAGGGTGTATACATGTGTGTGGAAGGGGGAAGGGGTTGGTGGAAAGAAGGGGAGGCAGAAAAAGAGAAAAGGGAAAGAAAGGGGGAAAAAAGAGAGGGGGGATATCACATGCATCCATCTGTGTATATGCATATCCATATATACGCACACAGATACATGTATGTCTATGTATGTGTCTACATACCTAGTACCTACATACTGTAGAAATCGTGTTGCATTATGTTTTCACCATCCATGGTAGAAAAAAATCTCAATTTTTCAGCTTAAAAAATAAAATTCATAAAGTTCCTCTACAATTTAAATCATTGGGACGTTTCTTTTAGGGTTTTTCTTTATTTTAAAGTTCAGGTCATAGTACATGCATTTATACAAGCCATGAGCCGATGTTTTATTTATCGATTCTCGAGCAAGATATCTACAGTCCAAATGCTGAATTGTTTGTGAGAAATTCGAGGTTCGAGATCATACTTTTGTGTGAGTGTGAGTGTGAGTGTGTGTGTGTGTGTGTGTGTGTGTGTGTGTGTGTGTGTGTGTGTGTGTGTGTGTGTGTGCGCGCGCGCGCGCGTGTGTGTGCGTGTGCGTGCACGCGCGCATATGCGTGTGCGTGTGGGTGGGGGTGTGTGGGTGGGTTTTTTTTTTGGGGTTGGGGGGGGGGGGGGGGGGGGGAGAGAGAGAGAGAGAGAGAGAGAGAGAGAGAGAGAGAGAGAGAGAGAGTCTTGCAAGTTGCTACCTATATCAATACCGAGGTAGGGGGAGAGACTCGAGAGCCTCTAAAAATGTCAAGGCAAGAGAGGATTTAGAGAGAATCCTACTCACTTTAAGTGTCTTGCAAATCGCCATTTTACAAACCTTCATCATGGATAGCTCCCATTGATATCCGGTCTCATGTGAAAGTGGCTGGACCAGAGTCATTACCAATAAGAATCTGAATTCTGATTCTAATGAGTCCTCTAAAATGTATCTGATGTTTACTGATGCAACTACTTGTTCTTAACATAAAATTAACAAGAAAACATAGTTTCTTATGTACATTAATGTTCATGCATAAAATGATGAAAGACTAAAAGATAATAACAAAGTGTGAAATCTATAGAATCCATGATCGATTGCAGTGCTTTGGTGGGAAACCTGTTAAGTACATATGCTTCACACATAACAACCTCAAGCCAAAAGCTATGTAGTAAAACCTGAATTTTGACCATGCACCTCGCTTTTTCCATGAGAGACCTCTTCTTTCTTTTTTTCTTTCAGCAACTCCATTTTGTTGAGGTGTATACAGCACTGTACAGTGATGATTTATCCCATGCTCAGCCAAAAATGCATTAAAATCAGAAGGCATGTATTCCTGTCCCGATCCAATTTACACGCTCATAGATTTTGCCATAGCCAGGAACTATTTAAAGAACATAAACACTTCAGACTTTGCTTTCAATGGATACACCCATGCATGTCTGGAAAATTCATCAAATAAAGTCACTAAGTATAGGTAGTTCCCAACTGAAGGAGTCTGCATAGGACCACAGACATCACTATGAATAGGGAGCAACTTATGAGCAGCTCTCAACTAAAACATCTTTTGGGAAGGAGGAACATTGTATTTTGCTCAAAATACAACCTTCACATACATGTTTAGAAGGTGCCTCAAGTTTGGGCAACAAGGACACCATTTCAAATCTCCGCAAACGTAGCAAACTAGCAAAATTCAGATGACTAAAAGCGTGCATGCCAAAGCTTTCATCTTAGATAGGCCGAGAATTTTGAATTGCACATGTTGAATCATTTACAGATTTTGCATAGCCTATGATCTTATACAACCCACGACATAAAATGCAAGAAGCAATAATCACAACACCATTCTAGAGACATGAATTGTAGATCTGTCCCCCAAGTTGAAATTGCCTCCTTACTCGTTGTGATAATGCGTTCGGAGCCCAAAACAAACGCAAATCAAAATTTCGACCAAGTATGCCTACCAATTTTCGTGCAATTTTGAGACTCTGACCCAAGGGATGTCGACGGCGCTCTAGATTAAGCGACGGCATACTCTAATACCAATTGTTGGAGTTCGAGGTCTGCCGAAGCACATGAAAAATACAATGAAGTGGAAGAAGCTTGGATCACAACACAATGCATAATGTATTACCATGTGAAAAGATACCAAGATATGTGACCCATTAGGGTTATAGGGCGTATATACAAGCCCGAGAGAAAACCTCCTAAAGAGGGAGAAAAGTGCCCCGGTAGTCCTAACTATGTTCATACACAAAACCACTGAAATATATCAACAAGAAGGACCTTCTTTTCCATTCCATTCATGGTGTCAAGAAAGTAAGGATTCCTTACTTTCCAAAATGAAATATCTTCTTGGGGCGAAATAAATAATCATCTCGTAAATAATGCTCGTGTAAATGATGAATATTTATTCCCAACCAAGAAGATATCTTCTTGGGGGAGGGGGGGAATAAATAACAAATCGACACTAGATCTACTTGTATTCTCTATTGTATAGGTATGCAGGAGCGAAGCTTCATCAACACATACATTGCTATGTTACACAAGATGCGGAGCAAGTGATTAAGAGTTGAGATTATACATGTGTCAAGCTTCGATCTTGTAGCACTTTAGACTTGGACTTCCACATGGTAGGTCTTGTGCACAAGGGAGTGATCCTAAACATGCCTTGATCCCACCATATAATGGAATTCATGTATGTAGTCATATTTCGCATATGGTGTGGTCAGCAATTCATAGTGCTTACCATATGGTAGGGGATATTTAGTTCCCGGTCATCATTGATGGAGACCACCATACGAAAAAAGGCCTAGTTTCCTCCACGATCATGAATGGGGATCTACCTAGTGAGGTCTACCCAATGATAGAGGACTTGTTTCCTCCATGGTTACTAATGACATCTACCGAGTGCTTGATGGTATCTTTTCCTCCGTTGTCATCGAATGGTATTCACTATGTAATCAAGAACTTTCTTCCTCCAATGACCGTAAGAAGATTTTTGCATCTCGATTCACAGCATCGTTTCATAGTCTGCATTTGTGTCTGAAGATGTACGTTCAAATAAGCTGCCACACAGAAATGTTCACATGACCTATGGCCTTGTTTCTAAGGCAAGAACATAACAGCTTGCACTCATTAGAGCTATGTAGAAACCTTCAAATACATCATGTTACTAGTTCAAGCAAATCGATACATACCGTCCCATTCCAATCTGCATGATAAACCTCTCCATTTGATCCTGTCCCAGAAAAAAAAAAGGGGGGGGGGGGGGGGGGGGGGGGGGGGGGGGACGTAAACAGAAATGAAAAAATTACAGTAGTATACAAAGCCTAAAAAAAGCTTTCATCAAAGCCACAAGTTAACACTGGACAAACAATGAAAGATAATGTGCATTTGAGCTTAACAGGCATGATGTGCAGCTCTGCAGACAGTCGGAATAATATTTGACACATCTCAGTAACCCAGGTCCCAAGGACACTCAAAGAAAAAATGGAGTCCACATTTTAGATGTGGGAATACATCCAGCTAGATGTAACTAAACATGCAGCCAAAACAAATGTTCAGTTTCAGTGAAATACAACAATGAACTCTGGTCCCCCCTCACTGTCATGCAGCATCGCTGTGAAAATGAATATCAAATGATCCTAAAGTTGTTAACACACAACAGTGGAGCCATTGAAAAGGTAAATTTCAAGTTATAATCTTGGTATCAAGGGAAAAAGTGTGACAATCATAATTGAAAACCCAGCCTTTCCACAGTAGCAAATCAAAAATGAAACAAACACAGCTAACCATTTGTTTAAGCCATATGAAGAATTTATAAATTATAAAAAGAAAAAAAAAAAGAAAAAAAAAAACCAGAAAAAAGAAAGACGAACAAACAAACCAATTTATTATATAATATTATATTAAAAAAAAAAAGCGTTGACATTGTGTGCATTAGACAGACTATATCAAACGCATGTGTTTTGTGCATGAGGCACACTATATCAGAAAAGAATGTTTACCTAAACCAATCCGCTCTCCTATTACAAGATCTTCCCATGGAATCTCCCATTCCGAGACATCTTTTAACACTTTATCAGATTTTAAGCTCAGAGATCCAGCTGAGTTATCTGAACTTGAAACACTGGTATCATCAGGACACTTGTCTGTGCTAGCACTTCCTTCCAATTCTTTATTGCGGTGCATGATGCCCTTTCCATGCATACCATCTGCTTTCTTCATTTTGTCAGCATCCTCTGTGCAATCTCTCTCAAAATCATCCTCCTTTGCAAGTTCTGTCGTAAAAATTTTTGACCGTCTTCCAACAACGGCAGATGTTGCTGCGACGACAGCAGCTGATGCTGTAGCAGCAGCTGCAACAGGTACTTCAAGCGTTGGTTCCAAAACATGTACAGATTTGGCAGCTGCTGCCACCATGGAAGAAGCAACTACAGCAGCTGTAGCCGCTGCAGCAGCAGCAACAGGAACATGTTTCATAAACCCAGATGGAAGACTCTCCTCAGGGCTTCCACCACTAGATGCCATTGGACCTGAAGATTGGACAGTATTACCACCAGACCATGCTAAAGAACTTTGTGAAATGCTTGAGGCCACATTGGAAGATGACTGATCTAAGGATTGACTATCCCCAAACCCTTCCATTGAGCTCAGCTTGCTCAAATCATCCATGGGGCAATCTTCAGAGCTTGAACCTTGGTAGGATGGATCTGACAGTCTACTAGAGCTAGCACTGGATTTTTCCTTTCTTTTAAAGACACCCCCAAATGGATTTGCTTCTTGTGTCTCATCTGAGCTGCTTCTCTCCTCACCAAGCTGTGTTTGCAGTTTTTTGGGAGAAATATCAACAAACAAATCCAGAGGAGCATTTATACCACTCTCTACCAATACATCATGTAGTTTCTGGGCAAGATTTGGGTTTTCTTTAGCTGCATCCATCATGAATTGAGATACATCTTTAACTTTCATGTCTCTGAAAGTCGGTGAGCTTACACCTTCTGTCCATGAGGGAGATCTCAAATGGGAAACTGTTCTGACACTGTTGGGTCGAATTGGTAAAGCATAAGCCTCTGTGACTACTGGTTTGGATGCTTCTCCTGGATGCGTCTGTGATTTCTTCATATCACTAAGCTTGCAGGATTCATTTGCATTTGAATACAATCCCAAATTCACTGGATCCTGATCGGAATATGATGCAGCACCTCCTGAGCTGTCAGCAGTTTTTGATGGCAGTATTAGATCATGATGCCCCTGATTGCCTATGTTTCTTTGTGCTCCATCTCCACAAGCGGACCTGACTTCTGGGATCAGCTCTTTCTTGTCCGGAGAAGGATCAGGATAACTCACAGATGCAAATGTTGTGTCCCAGGGAAGAAGTGTGCCTGGATCACGCATCAAATCTACGATGTAATCCCTATCCAAAAAACAAAAAGAACAGAAATAAGACAAGTAAAATTTTTGAGACAACCCTAGGACAATTATGCCATTACGACCAAAATCAGACTATCAACTTCTCTACCCACTTCTGAAAAGTATGCTCTTGCCCAGGGGCCAGCTCTCTAATTTTTGGTCAATTGTTGGAGAAAATATCCCTCCCCAACATCAAAGTCATTTTTCCCATGACATTACATTAAAAAAAAAAAAGAACAGAAATAAGACAAGTAAAATTTTTGAGACAACCCTAGGACAATGTCTTATGCCATTACGACCAAAATCAGACTATCAACTTCTCTACCCACTTCTGAAAAGCATGCTATTGCCCAGAGGCCAGCTCTCTAATTTTTGGTCAATTGTTGGAGAAAATATCCCTCCCCAACATTCTTTCTCAAAGTCATTTTTCCCATGACATTACATATTACTTGCACAAAAGAGATTACAATGATCAGATAGTTACTCATTCATACATAATATAACTTAAACTTTTCTCGAATTTATGCAACCTCTGTAGCTTTTCATTTCTGATTTGTTTTGTTTCTTTTTCTGTGTATGTACACATGCATGCACACGTGTGCGCACACGTGTGTGTGTGTGTGTGTGTGTGTGTGTGTGTGTGTGTGTGTGTGTGAGAGTGTGTGTGTGTGTGTGTGTGTGTGTGTGTGTGTGTGTGTGTACGTACACCTGTGCATGCATGGACAGGCGTGTGGAGATGTGTGCATCTCTGAGCATGCACATACACACACACATGCACATGCATGTGTATGTGAATGTGCATGACCGTGTACACATTGCTCTATCTGTGCATACATAACAGCAGCTCATTCATGGAGCAGCAACCTCCAACACATCAGATACTTCATAGTCCAACTGTGCATGCGCACATTAGAATCAGAATTCAAACAGAAACTATGTAGTTCACAAACATGATGATGCCAATACTACAAGCACCTTGATAAGACTGAAGAACAGGTTAAGGTCATCTGACTCTGTAATTTATTTTATAGGAAATCATCCTTGTATAATGGAATACCAACCTTCCATCAACCTTAATAATGCTCACTGCCCCTTCATTGTTCCCAGTATAATGTTTTCCCTTCAGCAATCCACATGGAACACTAACAGCGTCAGCTAAGACCTGTCAATTTGATAACGCACACACGCACAGTAACATTTTTATTTCTATGGTAAAATCTAAAGAACCATAACTTTTATGAAATGAACATTCGTCTTCACAAGGATTCTTTAATTTGCCAGGAATCTTGTCACCTTAAAAAGGAGTGCCCTGTGCCGGCCTAATCCCACTTCCAAGCGGCCCAATGGCAAGACAACATTTCCCAATGAAATCCTGAGTGCCGCACTGCTTTTGTGCCATCTTCCATGCAGCAAACCTTCATCAATGACCGATCCCCCCATCTGATCAGCAACAATGCATGCTATTTTGTGTGCCAAGCTGCATTTGGTTAGCCCAGCAGACTTACACTCTAATGCTTCAGTAACAACCTTCTGTTCAAGTTTTATCAGATCAGAATCCATTGTACGGTTCACCGAAACAACCTCCCACATCATCGTGTCTGAAACTTGAGTATCTTGCAAATCAAGTAGAGCAGGCATTGTCTCAGAGGCTGAACCACATGCTATCCCATAAACATCATAAAAGCCATCTAAGACCTTGTCATCAAAGTTAAGCGCATCGTACTTCTGCAAAATGAGCATAAAGAAGTTCTTTTTATTGCCAAATAGGAAAACCGCATAAAGATTTTACTAAAAGATTAACTTTAACCTTGATTAGCTGAGATATATTGACTTAAAACTGACAGCTTTATAGCTACACGCACAAAAGAAAACAAATAAAAATAGCACCACCCAAAAAGCAAATGAATTACACAGACATCCAAATAAGATTATTCTGCGTTTGTGAAAAACATAATCAAATTGCACAAAGAAAATATAGATAAACAGAACTACATAATCCAGTCATCTAAAGCTCTTCTTGAAAAAATGATTACAAAGGGGGAAAGAAAATACTTGGAAAGACTTCAACCGTGGAAGATTGACAAAACACAAATCCGATTGATCTTTTCATTTCCTTTTCCTTCTATAATATTTTGTCATATTCATCATTTTCCCAAATCACAAAAACAGTTATTTACAAGATTTTAAGAGGATATGCAAAACATGCATTCGAACACACAACAATGGAAGGATCCAAGCCATTCTTTAGTAGCATATTGCAGGCAACATTTAAGACACCATTGGGTGAGGTCTTTCCAGAACTCGAAAGTTTTGAAGCATGTTTTGTACACTGGACATCATTGTGTCGGCAAAGCTACATAGAGAAAATTTAATCATTGTGTGGGTACTCTAATAAAAAATGCCTCTCATCTGCAACATCAAATAACAAGACAATAGACAAGTTTTAGCTTCACAAAAAGGATAGCTTTTTCCCATGTTTGTGCATCAATGGCCACTACTTTAATAGGTGTACTATTGTTACATCTCCAGACTCATAGAACATTTGCATCGATGCCCACAGCTTGTCAGGGATGTATCCTACGTCTGCCCAGTCTAGGACAGTGTGAACTAGGACTCTTAGGTCTCATTTAAGACAATTTTCATGTTACTCATAGCCCAATGGACAGAGCCGCCCATACACCTGTATGATGTAGGTGTGATGGTATAGGACACCAGCTCTTCAGTGGTGGGTCATGACTGTCAAGATGGCTGCAAGCTCCCAGGCTTGGGAGTGGGTCACTGTGGATGATATGGCTGGGACAAGAGTCTGATGACTGACCCTTTCTTTTGTGAGAACTGCTTGCACTCTCTCCTCTTCTGCAGGAAGGATCCTGGAGGGATCTAACATTGGTATCAAAGCCTCTTCCTGCACGGAGGAACAAGGCATGGTGGCATGCATAAAACCACTAGAGCTCATGGAATGGCTCAACCTGACAGGTCCTCCACCCACTTGCATGGGTGGTATGGGACACTTCAAGCAGGAGAGCAGACCATGGATAGCACATGCAAGCCAGTGGCTGAAGGCACATGTAAACTCTTTTCTGTGTCATCATGTTGATAGGTGGTTCAAAGGCAGAGTCTTCCTTCATCGCCGTAGTAGGTTGCCATGAGCAGCTCTTTTTCCTACCCAAGGGAGAGAAGAATATGCCCAAGAAAGGATCCATGGTGAGAGAAGATCACTACAAGAGTTGTTAGAATGAGACGGCTTGAGACACCTTGCGAAAATGCCTGCATGGCTGCATGCCTTACCTTCATGGCAGTTGCACCTTAAAATTGGGCAAAAACCTGCTGCATAAATTTAGGGAAGGTGCCTTAAACTTAGTGGAGATTACTAAAATACAGAGAAGACAAATACAAAACAGTACAAGCAAAAATTTTGCTATTTTTAAGATGGAACTGCAACTATATAAGAGGCAGCCCCCTCATCTGTGAAGCAAACATTTCAATTGCTTTGCATCGCACAAAACGGACAGCTTCTTCTACAACCAACCAGTCCCTAGCTTCCACCACTTGATTTTAGTGGAGATTACTAAAATACAGAGAAGACGAATACAAAACAGTAGAAGCAAAAGTTTAGCTCCTTGATTTTAGTGGAGATTACTAAAATACAGAGAAGACAAATACAAAACAGTAGAAGCAAAAATTTTGCTATTTTTAAGATGGAACTGCAACTATATAAGAGGCAACCCCCTCATCTGTGAAGATTTCAATTGCTTTGCATCGCACAAAACGGACAGCTTCTTCTACAACCAACCACTCCCTAGCTTCCACCACTTGAACCATCTACCACCACCTACTTCCACCACCATGAAAGGCTTATCTGTGCCCTCAACTTCCCAGCGAGCAATATCACTTCTAGACCAATTCAACATGTGGAGGTAGCTTCCTGCATCCCTATGAACATGCACGGGCTTTGTCCAGAGAGAAAGGCTTTTCCATCAAAGTCAAAAGCATCTCTAGTGGCCACCTTGAAGCAATGGCAAAGGTGAAGAAACAGGTGGTAGAACTAAGTACTTCCCATGTCTAGCCTTCATCAATAACCATAGGGTCTTTGTGGCCCCATTTCTTCCCAACTTCCCAAGCTCTTTAAAGGGGGACAAGGAGTAAGGAGGACGTGAAAGACACATGGTTGAAGAAGTGGACAGAGTTTTTCAACATGTACAAATTTGCAGATGCTGAGAGGATCGGGTGCCTATTGCTCAAGTCAAAGGGGAAGATGTATGCCTAGAGGATGGCGGATAGCCCCGAGGCCTTAACACGGTACCTTGAAGGAGTTTGAGGAGGTCTTTCGAGGTCACTCCGTAAAACTATAAGGTCCAAACTTACAAGAAGCTCTTTTGATGCAAGATGGGCAAGCACTCCTTGGACGTTTATTCACAGGAGTAAAAAGGCCTTGACCAAAAGACCAAGGCCTTTGAGAAGCCACACAAGTTGTTAGGTTGCTATAAAGTTATCTCAGTTTGGGTTGCCACCAATGTAGAAGAATGAGGTGCTCCAAAACTCAATCTGATTATCTTTTGAGTACATCTCTGAGTTTGCCAAGAACTATGATAGTACCATAGCGATCACACAAGGTAGCCAAGCACAAACGGAGGTGGCCGTTAAACAGACCCTCAAAACAAGATGAAATGCTTCAATGCTTCATCTACAACATGTCAATCAGAGCTTTCACATACAACCCCAAAAAAAGGATGGTGCTTAATGTCTCTATTCTGATTATTTTCAAACCGACCACTTCCATGGGGATAGGGCTTGTCCAAGAAAGAAGAAAAAATCATCAACCTCAAAGATCATGATGGTGAACACTATTGTGAACACTGAGTAGGACAAATATTATCGTGATGACTTAGAGATATTTCCTGTGTATGCACCTAGATGTATAGCTTGTTCGATTGATAGAATTGACTTTGGTCCACATGACCCTCTATGGGTGTTCAAGGAGAGATCAAGGGCCCAATGGTTCGGATCCTCTTTAATGTAGAAGAAAGACACCGGGGCTCCATTTTTAAAGAAAAAGAAGGCTTCACCTCCTAGGGCACCTTCTACTCAAGGGGGGTTCTCCTTGGGGAAGTATACCATGTGCTCTCTAAAGCTCACAAAATAATAATAATAATAATAATAATAATAATAATAATAATAAGTAAGAGTGCTTATTAAGAAAAACACTCGGGACTCAAGGACTCATATCAAGACCCAAATCATTACATCAGAGACCTTACATTATACAAAACCTACTAAGAGCCAAAACATTACATCAGAGACCATAGAAATTCTCTGGGCTAGAACACTCTTCCAATAGAAGAGAAATATAGGACTAGTTTTGTGAGCAAGATACAATAAAAAGAATCTGAGAGAAAGAACAATCAAGGGGGGAGCCCCGACTCCCTACTCTGCAAGAAAAGGTAGGCATGTCAAGAAGCTTGGAACTGTAAGGCAGGCAGTGGCAGCTACCCTTGCTCAATGCATCATGTTGCAGTCAAGTACCCGACCCATTCCTTCATGTAGCTCCCAGCCCATGCATCAATCTGTCATTTACTGCTTGGAGAAGTTGGAGGGGACTTCCCCACCCCCCCCCCCCCTCTTAAAAAAAAAAAAAACACCTTGTAACTACCCGAGAGCTTCCCTAATTCTTCTTGTATCAGACTCCCTTCAATGATGATTGATGATCATGATGTGTACCCCTGAGAAGTGCCAAGCTACTGCTTATATAGATGCTGGATGACTACATGAGTGGCTCTGCACGTACCTCATAATCCATTGTGGAGGAGAAAAAGTGACAGTGGCCTGCCAACCACAAGCAGGAGGTGGTCCACGACTGTGTCTCTCTCTCTCTCTCTCACTCTGGCTACTGCACATGAGGACAGGCCCATCTGCGTGGTCGTCTGGCAATCGAACCCTTGCTTGGTCGACTTAAGAGTCATTCATAACTTGGATGGGCTACTTATTCACCATGGTCACTTAATTTAGACCTTTGGTCGACTTACATTCAATCTAAGTGGACTGCCCATTAGAATTTTATTGCCCATACTCTTTGGTGAATAAGTCGAATGCCCATTCAGTCGCCCATTCTCTCTCTCTCTCTCTCTCTCTCTCTCTCTCTCTCTCTCTCTCTCTCTCTCTCTCTCTCTCTCTCTCTCTCTCTCTCTCTCTCTCTCTCTCTCTCTCTCTCTCTAAACATGCACTAACTTGCGTATTTATCTATTCATCTATCTAATATTTGACAGAGACACCTACATACATGCAATCATGTAGATGATTGCAAACGCAGGCTAGGGTCCAGGAAACGCACATGATTTCATAGTTGAAATTCTTTTAAAAATAGAAGGGGCAAGAAAACTGAAATCCATCAATCCACATTCTTGTAATGGAAAACGTTAATCCTTCTATATGCAGATTAACACTCTCGGAGCGGGTATCCCCGCGTGTTCTTCGAATCACAACTGGAAGTTGAAAGCATAATCGAACATATCGCCTTGAAAGAACAGGAAAATACATAGCGGACTGTAGGCTTCATGAACACGGAAATGAAAAGGATAAGGACTTACCCAATATCTATAAGAAAGCACCTCCGCGGTTGATTTAAATGGAGATGCGGATTCCGAGCCAAGACTAAGGTCTTTAGTAGCTTCAATGGCTGTTGCTTCAGGATCTTCACGAGCGCTTAGAGCTAGAGCGACACGAAGTTGGAGCTCTTCATCCTGGAGAAGAGTGGCCTGATCACTTGCAAGATGATCCACTTCACTTTCTGCTCTTTGACTGTCGCCGTGCGAACATTTTCCTAGCGGATAAGCCGTATGGGAAGCTCCATAGATATCCTTGTGCTCTTTTCGAGCAGATGACGAGTTTCCAGTTTTCTCTTCCATGACAAACTCGTCGTTACTCCTGCATTTTTCATTTGAATTTTCGTCTTTTTCTTTTTTCGAGGTGCCACCCTGATAAAGTGAATTCTTTGCGACGTTAAGCCAACCAGAGAAGCTGGACATAGTGCGGAAGTCTGAGGACGATGAGGAAGATGAAGCGTCTATAGGTCGATGCCATGACTTTGGAAGAACACTGCTCCCTTCCGTTTGATCATCGTGGCTTACGCCACCCCGTTGCAGACGACGCAGGATGTTTTTCATCGAAGCGACGCAATCAAGCCGAGACCAGGGATTATAAAGGAAACAGCTAGCCTTTCTATGAAAACAAGCATGCGAGCCCTATGGTGCAAGGCAAGGTGGCAGAAAGGGAGAATAAGAAATGTGAATGATCATGTCAAGGAAGCAACTATGCTTCAAGAATCAAGAGCTCGTTCGATGGATAAAAAGCGTAGAGAGAGGGAGGAGGACGTAGGAGTTGCTCAGAGAACAGACGTGAAGCCCTATTTCTACTGCGGAGGACGTGCGTCCATTTCTGTCATTGGCAGCACCATCATCACCCGTTCCTCAACGTAAGAAAATCATGCCAAGCATATTAAGCGAGAAGATAGAGGGCTCACGGAAGGCACTAGACGTCATGAAGAGCCGATGGTCAAATCTGGCAGAGGACCGCGATTCACCTCGCAGCTGTTGTGTGCGGGTGGCTGGCCGTGAACTCAGAAATTACAGTTTCCATGACAACTCCACCAAAATACTGAGCTTAGGCCCACTCTCGATCTTCGAGATGAGAAAGTTGAGACACTTACTAAAGCACTCGACGCTCAATCCTCCATTCCTTTTTCGAATTTCACTTACGATAATCTGCAAAGTAGTTATATGCGTGAATCTGACGGCGACCTCGCTTCTTGCATCTACGATAGTGAGGAGCTTGGGCCATCAAACTTCAAGCATACTGCTAGCATGTCTCTTATCAATAGACGCTCTAGCAAACACCTCGAAATTAAATATTAAAGAGACATTGTTTGAACGCTCTTTTTTTTTAATGAAGATTCAGCACAAAGCACAAGCTTACTCCCTCAAGCTTTAACTTTGAAATTGTACAACTGAACGAGCATATGGAACTTTCGTATTCTACAAAGTAAAGGTTAAATTGCCCAAAGGCAATATAAGAGAAGACTCGTTTCAACTCGAAATATCATGGTTTACACTGACCTTAGATCCACATTGTCTAACCCATAGTAGAGATTGAACTTTCACCCCCCCTCAAGGGGCGAAAAGCCCAACCAGCCCAACTAATGCGAGCGAACTGTTTGAACGCTCTTACTAGGATGGCTGTCTCAACACATTATTCTTCTCTTGAACTGCAAAAGTTTGTATTGATTTTCTAACCCTTCAGAAGTTCCTCAAGGTTGGAAATACTTGTTTCGTTATGACTTGAGGGTACCCAACAAAATACCAAATTAAGTCATGTCATTTATTGTAATTTAACTTTGAAAAGTTATTCCACATCAGTGCAACAAAATTGACTCTTTTTGACGGATGCAAAATGAATTCAAAGTGACGAGCGTAGCTTTATTCGTCGCCGATGATTTTCACAATGTGAAAAATACGAAGACATATGTGCCGTCGATATAACTGTCATTATACCACTCGGTCACTATAGTTTGTTTTTTGTGTGTGATCTGCGAAGGATATTTTGACGGAAAAAAATTATATATATATATATATATATATATATATATATATATATATATATATATATATAATTGTTCTTGTTTTTATGCCCCTAGGCATAGTACAATATACCATTGATATATCGACCAACATATTCATGGGAACAAAATCCCAACATTCATTGCTACGGACTAATTTATATTAAAAAAAACTCGAACACAGCATGGCACTTCTCGAATGTCAAATTCAAGAGTGCACGGAGTGCTACACAGGTAAGCGAGCTTCACTTTCTTTATTTTTTTAACTCTCTCACTCACTCTCTTCCTTTTTCACACACAGCACTTATGGACCTTATATACTTGCTATTTTACATAAACAAAACTTCAAAATTACACAAATGTTTCAAGTAATTTGCATTTTTTCTTTTATTTATTCATTTTGTTTATGAAATTTGTTGATCATGCACATTTACATACACATTCATACACACACATACATAGATATAGTCACGCACATATATGCACACATACACATACATATAATCACACACATATATGCACACACATACACATACATGCACACATATGAACACATAAACACACAGAGACATGCACACACATAAACACACACATGCACATCCATACACACATACACATCCATATACACACATAAACACACACAGAAACACACACATAAACACATACATGCACACACATACATATATGTTGATATATTTGGATAGTGATATGTATTCACAGTCTCAAAATCACCAGTATAAGTGCTTTGAAGCCTACTACAAGTGTAGTAGAGCTCGACACGATGATTTTATTCAAAATTTTGAGATATAGTCAAATTTTCATATCAAGGTATTTAGTCACTAGCCATGGCTGAAAGAAATGATGTATTCCATATGTTGGTTGTTGACGATAAGTTGGATGGTACGAATTACCCATTGTGAGCATATATGATGTGTCCTATATTGGTAGCAAAAGGGCTATGGAATATTATGCAGGGTGTTGAAAAATATCCTAGTACACCTGCAAATACAATTATAGAAGGTGATGCAGATGGCATTGAAGATGATGATCCGCAACCTCATTTGGATGGCAAAGATTCTTAGTCACATGCATTGATAGCTTTGTCTATCAAACATGCCATTATCCCTCACATTCGCTCCTGCAAAAAAGCAAAGGAGCTTGGAATACACTTACAACTTTATAACATGCTCATGTTGCTTACCTCCTACTTGGAGAGTGAGCATATGAATGAAGGATATCCCATGGATAGTTTTTTTTATAAAGTCAAAGATCTGAAGGAGCACTTGATTTATGCTAATGAAGTCTTGCTAGATAGTTCACTTGTGCAAACTATTCTTAATGGTCCTCCAGATTCATATCAGAGTTTTGCTTCTACTCTTTGATTGGTGATGAAAGTCAATCCAACTGCCTTCATTTGAGGAGTTGTTCTTTCTTTTGTTGCACTACAGCATATGAGGGGCATACCAACGTTGTCCATACCGACGATCGCCCCTCAGCATCGGTATGACCGTTGAAAATGCTTGAAACACCATGGAGGCAATACTGACGGTCATTTAATCGTCGGTATACTCGTTGAAAATCAATAGTCGGTATGCGCATCGAAAATCAGCAGCATCGGTATAAGTGTCGGTATTAGTGTCAATAATTTCCAATAAATTACCGACGTTTATACCGATGCAACGTTTTAACCGGACCCAAGAGCAAAAATTCGACATTTGATCGCTTTTTGAACCAAAGTCTGCTACTATCGAGTTTGTGCATGCGAACTACATTCTGAGCATATTGTGTATGCACATCTCTCTCTCTCTCTCTCTCTCTACACACACACCTCTCTATTTCTCTAGATCTGAAATTTTGGTAAGTATCACACATACTGTAGCACCCTTTCTCTTTCTTTGTATTTTCCCCTAATTTCTCTTCTCCTTAGTTTTGCAGGAGCTTTTTGGCGTCAGTTCTTTGGAATTCAACAAAGGACAACATTAAGTGTACTTTGACGACAATGATCCAAACAATTACATCGATGTAAGTGATTGTTTTGTTTTTGATTGATATAGAGTGAGAAAGAGAGAGAGAGAGAGATATCTGAAAGAAAGAGAGAGATCTAGAGAAACATAAAGAGAGAGAGAGAGAAAGAGATGAGAGAGAGAGAGAGAGATGAAAGAGAGAGAGAGAGATATGAAATAGAAAGAGAATGAGATAGAGAGAGAGATGCATACATACATACACATACATATGCATGCACATACTCACATACATATTACATACACACATGCATATTACATACACACTCACATACATATTACACACACATGCATATACATACACATACATATTACATACTCACATGCATATGCATATGCATACATATACATACACACACATATACATACATACATAGATGCATATTACATACACATATGCATATTACATACACACATGCATATACATACACACACACATATGCATACTCATACTCACATACATACATGTACACACACATATACATACATACATGTACACACACATGTATACATACACACATGCATATGCATACATACATACATACATACATACATACACACACATTTGCATGTACACACACACACACACATACATACATACACACATGCATATTACATACAGACGCACAGATACATACACTCACATATGTATACACACACATATGTGCATACACACATGCATATGCATACATACATACACACACATATGCATACATACATGTACACACACATGTATACATACACACATGCATATGCATATGCATACATACATACATACACACACATTTGCATGTACACATGCATATACATACACATGCATATACATACACACATATGTGCATACATACATTCATATGCATACATACATGCATATGCATACATACATGCATATGCATACATACATGCATATGCATACATACATACATACATACATACACACATATGCATACATACATACACAGACATATGCATACATACATACACACACATATGCATACATATTACATACACACTCATATACGACACGTGAGATAGTCGATATATGAAGAGTACCGGCTAGCACATGGGCATCCTATTGTGAGCTCAAAGTGGATTCAGCATACGACACGGACACGTGAGATGATGTCTCATCAGCGGTCCGAGGCTCATGATGCTTTTAGAGCAGGCTTACCAAAGCCTATATGGTTAGATGTTGAGGAGTGGGAATCGATTCAGGATGAGCAGCATCATACTCCTGACCGACATCGTTAGTAGCGAGATGCGACGGCCACATGTTTAGATACAGTTGGAACGTCACATGTGGGTACCGGCGAATACGACAGTATGCGTTACCAGTTTGTAAGTATCATTTTAATTATTGATTATTTTTTTTTTGTTAAGTACATCATGTATGTTCATCTAACATTTTGCATATTTATTATAGGAGTTGGCAGGGTCATCCTTTGACGCGAACCAAAGAAGCTTATGGATATTGTCATGGATTGGCTGCATTGTTGGAGGACTTAGACGGATGCAATGCGATCATTTCATGGGAGCATCTATGATGAGGTGAACTTATAGCTTGGTTTGGTATTTTTAGTTGTTGTTTATAAATATCATGTCAATTTGTCTCATTTTACTCATATGCTTTGTTGTAGGACTGTAGGTGTAAAGGTGGTGTAAAGGTTTTGATTCCTTTGAGCATATGTATGGCAATGCTTTTCCACAATTTTGTATTAAACTCATATGTGGCAATGGTGCACCATAATTTTGTATTCGGTTCTTATATGGAAGTACTTTGCCACATTTTGTATTTGGCTCATATATGGCAATGGTTTGCCACACTCTTGTACATGCTTCATTTATGCTAACTCTTGATAGATGTAAGGCTAGGCTTGTTGCCAAAGTTTATGCTCAAGAGAGAGGCATTGATTTTGATGAGACCTTTGCTCCCACATGCCAAATGACCACACACTTGTAGCTCATCATGGTTGGAATGTACATTTGTTGGACATTAAAGCTATATTTTTTTACTGGTGACTTACATGAAAAAGTGTATGTATTTCAACCCCATGGTTTTGTGCAGAAAGGTCATGAAAATAAAGTGTGTAGGTTGAAAAAGGCATTATATGGTTTGAAGCAAGCATTATATGTTAAACATGTAGATTATGTACTTTTGATCATTGTCATGATGTTGATGACATGTTGCTCACTAGTCCTAATGAAAAGCAAAGGCTGTTTTGCATGCCTCTTCTGAGATGTGAGGTTTGGGCCCTTTCTGTAGACTATCACAAATCGAAAGAGCAATGCAGAAGACTGTCTGTACATTGCTCAAACCTCACGTTTGCACTTCTTCTGTAGATGGCGATCCACATATCTTCATACTATATGGCTATGCCTCCCTTGACTTTTGTAGAATATAATACCCTCAAAAGGATTGGAAAAAGGGCAATGATATTCCAAGAGCTGCTGCATGCAAATGACCCTCTTGAAGTCGTCGACAATACTCTTTGATACCCTCAAAAATCAGTCCGGAAGATGGATAACTCCCCGTGTTTTTTCTCCACCCAAACCTCCTCTTCTTCTTCAGGAACCCTGATTGAAGAGAGCTCCCTCTGTTGCACTGTAGTCCTCTGTTTGTCTCTAATTGAGAGAATAGAGTGTCTATCGAATCCTTGCAATCCTCAGATAATGAGTTGTCCAATAGTCCTCCTATGTTGTTTCATTCCAGAAACGATCACCCAAGCTTCCGTAGTTGTTCATCTCTTCTTTGCTTTCCCTCCTCCAGGGAGAGTCCTCCTTAAAACTCCTTTGCCTTAGTCACCTGCACAGACCAAGGAAACAAGAGAAACATGCCCCAAATTGCTCCATCTCCTATGATTCTCTCTGTTGTAGAAGAGAAATGGTGATCAAGCTTGCCCGAGGACAACCCCTCATCACCTACACCAACCCCCCCCCCCCACGCGAAAAACAGAGTGTTTTCCCTCGAAGAAAATCCCTCTTCTCATGTTGTCCATGGGGGAGAGTGCCAAGTAGCACGAGAGAGAGAGAGAGAGAGAGAGAGAATGGGGAGGGGGAATTAATTCCCCCAATCACCCTCTAACACCTCCATGTGTAAAATTAGGGGGCATAACCCCATCGTCCTTATGCCAGCTATTTGACAAAGGTAGGCAGAGCACTGCCCACCCCTCCAAGCCAAAGAACATTAAAAAAACCAAGAAAATCTTACCTTCCAGTGAGAATTGAATGGAGCTCAATGAAGTATCCTTGAAAAATGCATTGTGAACAAATATGTGCTATATCAGGGTGAAATGCTAGGAAGATACAAGGACTAGCACCACCTCCCCAGAACCTGGAGCTTTAATTGCACAAATCTTCAAATTTCCACGAAGTTGATTCACAACAAGGGTTGCCAAAGCCTCATTTTTCCACATCGTCAGCAACAATAAGCAGATTCCTCCTTTCCTTTATAATCAACTCCAAAATGGGGACTATAGAATCCATGCTCGAGATCTTCTTCTCATGTATAAGAATAAGTGGATTTTCTAGCTCACATTTTTGTGCCTTCATGTTAGTTATGAAATATGGTGAGATGAACCCTCTGTTCTCAAGTATCATGCCCTCCACAACTTCTAGTTCATTTTCAACAACAGTTATAACACCATCTCTCACAATGTTTTCCATTGCTTTAGCAATCTCTGCACCAATCTCCTCATCACCATTTATAGAAATCGTGCCCACCTGAGTAACCTCCTCTGCTCTTCTGATCATTCTAGCTCTACCTTGAAGATAAATAACAATAAAATCAATAGGCATATTGATATCCTTTCTCAAATCCATCATATTTGTACCAACTGCAATAGATTTTCACCCCTCAGTTTAAATTGATCTAGCAAGAACCGTTGCACATGTGGTACCATCCCTAACTACATCATTTGTTGCATTGGCAACCTAATTCACAAGAATTGCACCCAGATTCTTTAACTTATCACCAAACTCTATACTCTTAGCCACTGTGACACCATCCTTTGCAACCTTCGGTGATCCATATCTTTGTTCAATAAGCACATTCCTACCCTTAGGGCCCATGGTAACCTTGTATGATTTCTGATGGCCTATTCAATTGAGGAGTCCTCCTTACAGCCCGAGCAACTTTTGCTGCAAACTAAATCATGGTGGCAGCTCCCATGTTCAATTCATACCATTCGGTGGTAGCTCCTATACTACTACAGACCCTCAGTATCTAAAAAAAGAAAGTGTGTCGAATTCCAAAGCTTTAGTGTCATGCTATCGAATACCTATAGAATCTCTTCGAAAAGTTTGTGCCCTGCATGTCTTGCATTCATCGCAACCCACATATGTACAACAAAATTCAACCACTCATGGTGCTAATAGTTGCTATGACACGTGTGTCCACCATTGCTTTTTGCTTCATGCTTGGTAGCTCATGCATATCTTGCTTGAGCAAGAGGCAACCTACTATGGACACCTCTAGCTATGAGGCTGAGTATAGGGCAACTTTGAGAGCGACTATTGAGTGTGTGTGGCTAAGATGCCTTTTGGCTGATTTGCGTGCTGGTTAGCTTTCTACCACCACCATCTTCATTGGTAGTGAGAGTGCATTGGTAGTTGCAAGGAACCTTGTGTTCCATGCTCACACAAAGCACATGGAGGTGCATTATCATTATCTCAGGGAGAGGTTCTTTACTGGAGAGATTAGTTTGGCTTATGTGCCCACGCAAGATAATGTTGCAAACCTGTTCACAAAGGCTCTGCTTAGGGAGAAGTTTGAAGCTTTTTGCAAAGATTTGGGCTTACTTCCTTTTGTGGATTGATCTCTTTCCACATAGCTTGGCACTTCCTTATACATGAGTGCCAACTCCTTTTTCACCACATAACTCCCCGGGGAGATTTGTTGATATATTTGAGTAGTGATGTGTGTAAACACTTAGTACCATTGAGGCACTTTTTTTCCCTCTTTAGAAATTTTTTCCCCCTAGCTTGTATATATGCATATAACTCTAACCGTTCACCTATCTTTGTACATTCACTTGGTAATAAATTCTATATTATGTTGTGCTCCAAGGTTCTTCTTCTCCCTTTTCTATTGTTCATGTGCTTTTGTAGACCTTGAGGTTGTCACGAGGAAGGAGATAAGCAAGAGAGTTCACACACACACTCTCACAATCAAAGAGGAGCACACACATAGATTGAGGCAAGGAAGAATGATCTTCTTCTTCTTCTTCTTCTTCTTCTTCTTCTTCTTCTTCTTCTTCTATGACATAAAAGGAATGTACAAGAATGACCTAAAACAAGAATACAACAAGTGCAATATATAAAGAACAATACATAAGGAAAATCCTAATGTCCATGAATGAGTGAGCTAGAAAGAAACAAATGTGTTATCACTCTCGGTAGATAAATCTAGTAAAGCTCAATGAAGTATCCCTGACATATACCGGTGTGACCACTATACATGTCAGAGAAATGAAAAAGTGATACGTGTCATCCTGGATCATCACATGTTGAGCTTGATATCTCAACGCCCCCCTCAAGCTCAACGTCATGTCCTCTAACCCAAGCATCTTGCGAAACTTCTTCAGCTTTTCTACTCCAAGTGCTTTAGTAAAAATTTCAGCAACCTGCTCATTTGTCCTCACATAAACAAGATCAATATCTCCTACTAGTACCTTCTCTCTGATGAAGTGATAATGCACCTTGATATGCTTTGTTCTAGCATGAAAAATAGGATTCTGTGCTAATTGTATGCTGCTAAGATTATCACAATAGATGGTGATAGGCTTTTGCACTTCCACACCTAAATCTGCAAGTAGCATCTCTAGCCATGATGCTTCACATGCTGCCATTGAAGCACCTCTATATTCAGCCTCTGTGCTTGACAAAGCAACATTGGGTTGCTTCTTGCTGCTCCATGTAATAGCTTCACTCCCAAATGAGAATAGAAAGCCACTAGTAGATCTTCTATCTAGAATACTACCATCCCAATCTGCATCAGTGTATCCATGAACCTGCAAATTTACACCAGCTTCATAAAACAATGCATAATCCAAAGTAGCACTCACATAACATAGAGTGCACCTTGTAGCATCTAGATGTGGCTTCCTTGAAACCTGCATAAATAAATTTTCACGTCCAATCATGTGGCTTAGATCAAGCCTTGTAATTGTGAGATATATCAAACTTAAACAATTTTCTTGTACATAGTGGCATTTTCCAGTGTTTCACTTGATGTAGTATCCAACTTCAAATTCTGATCTAGTGGCATAGAAATTGGCTTACAATCAGCCATACCATACTTTTGTAGCATACTCAAGGCATATTGCCTTTGTGACATCCATATACTTGTTTCTGTATTTATAAACTCGATGCCAAGAAATAGCGCAACACACCAAGATCTTCATGTCAAATTCCTTCATAAGAAGTTGTTTTACCTCTTCAATGCTTTCTTCATTATCACCACCTACAATCAAGTCATCAACATAAATAGCCACAATTGTGATGCCATCATCACCCTTCCTTGCATATAGTGAATGATTTGCATCACACATAGAAAACCCAATGGTGGTTAAGTAATCACCAATCCTTGCATGCCATGCACAAGGAGCTTGCTTAAGCCCATACAAAGCCTTTTGCAACCTATAAACATATTTTGGATGCTTTGAATCTTCATATCCTTGTGGTTGGCCCATGTATACTTCGTCTTGTAACTCACCATGTAGGAAAGCATTCTTCACATCCATCTGATGCAAAGTCCATCCTTTTGTTGTAGCTAATGCAACAAGTGTTCTAATAGTAGAAATTTTAGCTACAATGCTGAATGTTTCCTCATAATCAATGTCATATGTCTGTGCATATCCTTTTGCTACCAATCGTGCTTTGTACATGCTTATGCTACCATCAACATTGTGCTTTACCTTGGAAACTCACTTGCAGCCTATGGGTTTCTTTCCTTAGGGCAATGGAACTAGCTTCCATGTATCATTTCCATAAAGTGCAGCCATCTCGTCGTCCATAGATTTTTCCCAATCTTCATGTCCAATTGCATCTTCAAAACAAGAGGGTTCAACAGCTTGTATTACCTCTGTCATGTAGGCACAATGATGAGCCATGTAACTATCATATGTCAATCGTTGCACTGAATTCCGCATCCTCCCAGATCTTCTTGGTCCTAGGTCACTTCTCCTTGTATCATCTGCATGTGCCTTTCTTACTCCTGGATTCTTCACAGAGGGCAATCCAAACTCCTCATCAAGACTTGCTTTTGAACCGCTTGAATCTCCATCAATGTCTTCAAAACCTGCACATGTTTTACTAACAGCAAAAATCTTTTCTTTACCTTTCTTAGATGTATTTGATGAATTTGCTGGACTAAAATTTCCATACAATCTTCCACTCCATGGATTTGAGTTGGAACTATTGCTTGGTGATTCATCGGGTCCACTCAAAACTTGAGATTTTGCACTTGATTTTTCAATGTTTTCTTGTCATTTGATTCAAGATTTGTTGATATATTTAGGTAGTGATGTGCATGAACACACTAGGACCATTTGGGTACTTTTTTCCCTCTTTAGGAGGTTTTTTCCCCCGGATTGTATATATGCCTATAGCCCTAACAGGCTACTTATCTTTGCACATTCTAGTGGTAATACATTCAGTATTGTGTGTTGTGCTCGGCTTCCCCCTTCTCGTGTGTAGTGATGGGGCATATCTCCTGCCTTCTGACATCTCCCAGGGCAGCCACCCACCTGAAACCTAGACTGTAATCCAATCCACCCCCCCACTTTGTAGAGATCCTACATGCCCCCATTGCCAAAGTTCTTACTAGAGTTGGGAACTCTCTCCCTAGCATCCTGACTATTTGCTTTATGTTTCTTGAAAGCCTTGGAGGTGTTTTCTTGTGAATTGATCACCATGCGACTCAATTATAGGCTGTAAAGAATACAAGCTTATAGATGTTCCAAGGTATAGATGTTCAAGATGGATCTCAAGATGAGAAACCCTTTTCAAAAAAGTCATTGGGTCTTAATGTCAAACATTTCAATTGACTGATCATGAGTGTAGTAGAACAACTAGTAATGCCATATCAAGTGTGTATTTGGATCCAACCATCTCACATTAAAATCAAAGCAACAACCCCTGTTCACATCCATGATGGGTGTACAGAGATACAATGGTGTTCCAACATATGCCATCATGTAGTTGCATCTTTTTAAACTCTTTGTTTATATCCTCAAAACTACCACTTTTACCATGCATCCTTACAAGAGCATTACCTAATTTAAGGGTTCCCTCAATTCCAATCTCAAGAATAGCAAGGTGTACTCTCCTGTTGCAATGCTGAAGTCAAAACCCTGTCCATGTTGCCATGTGCACATATTTCCATAGATGCAAGTACACAACAATTTTCCTTATTATTTGGAAAAAATAACGTCTGGTTAATTGCATCTTCCATAAACACCGTATCAATAACTTTCAATCAACATGATTTCCCATGCAACATGCATGTGAGTATATATGTGTGTATGTATGTGTGTGTTTTTGTGTATATATGTGGGTACGTATGTGGTTGTGTGTATGTATGTATGTGCATGATCTATGTGTGTGTACATACGTATATATATGCATGTATATATGTGTGTATGCGTGTGAATGTAAGTATGTGTGTATGTATATAGATGTGTGTATGTGTCCATGTAAGGATGTGTACATGTGTGTATATATGTGTGTATTTATTTTGTATAAATATATGTGTGTGTATGTGTACGTGGTGTTAAGAATCAAGCCTTAAACATGATTGAATATATTTCTGATGTGTTTGTGTGATCGAGTGTTTGTTTTAGTGTTTTTTGATGCTTCATTATGATGTATAGGTGTTTCGAATATTTGCCTAAATCTTAGCTAAAAGTCTCAAAGGTGTGGACGAAAAGTGGACCTACCATTTAGAAGCTTCATATCATGAATGTCAGCTATCAAGGAGTTTAAACCACTCTCCCAGATTATAGCTTACCAAAAAAAAGTTAAATGGTTGATTGAGAAGTTCTTGCAAAATTGTAGGAGCACTTTTGACAGCCTAGAGTTGATGTCCACGACCTCTCCTCTCTTCTTAGTTAATTTAGAGTGTAAGGAATTTGCTTCACATAGCTCCCTTGCTCAGTTAGTCATTTTGTTAGTTTATACTTCTTTGTAGTTAGCCATTGCCCAGTGTCTCTCTGAGGAGTGAGCTAGTTTCCAGCATGATTTTTTTTTTGTTGTAACTCCCTTCAGTATCCATTTCACATGATTTCACTTGTGTTTGATCTATCATAAAGTCTACTGCGTGGTATAAATATCATGACTATTCTTTGAGTGAGACGCGAGTGACATTGCAAATAGTGAAGGTGTAACTCTAGACAGAACCAGGCAATACAACAACAAGTCTATCATTCAAAGATTGGTTCTCCATGTGGGAGTGTCCAGAGCAAGTTTTTTGAAGTGTTATAAATATCCGAGAGTACCTTATTTCATTATCCAAAGTTTCATTATTTTTTTGCATCTATATTTTGAGTTTGGTTCATCTATATTTTGAGTTAGAACCGAAATTGTGACTCTGGTTCACTACGAAAAATAGCCTTTGAGGCCCTACAACCTTCCAACACTGCATAGAGCTATTGATTCATCACCCAAAAATGGTATCAAAGCATTTCAAAGTATTTTGGACTCTTGAAGGAGGTCAAAGAAACCATTTGAAGTTGGTAAAGCTCTCAAGAAAGAGTCTATAGCAGACCTACAAGCTACATCAATTTTCAAAAGTGGATTTCAAAGTTAAGAGCAAACTCCTTGATACATATGAAGGGAGGAAGCTATAAGAAGGTAATAATTTTGAACTTTTCCTATTCCATCAGATGCAAGGGAATTTTATGAAGCATATAATTTTAAGCAATGGTTGAGTATACTACCCAAATAGAGAAGTTTGAGAAAGTAAATTGTTGATATATTTTGATAGTGATGTGTCTGAACACACTTAGGACCACCAAGTACTTTTTTTCCCTCTTTAGGAGGTTTCTTTCCTTTGACTTGTATATATGTCTATAACCCTAACGGATTGCTTATCTTTGTACATTCACTTCGTAATGCATTTAGTATTGTGTGTTTTTCTCCAAGCTTCTTCTTCTTCCTTGTGTTGTTTGTGTGCTTCCACAGACCTCAAACTCCAACAGTTGGTATCAGAGTGTCACAGTATCAAAATCACACAAAAATTGGTGAGCATATTCAAGGCAATTATGAGTTTAAAATAGCTTCAATTTGTGCAATTATGAGTTCAAAATAGCTCATTTTGGCCTCCAAATGTGCTATTGCAAACTGCCTATGTAGGCAATTTTGTGCTTTTGTGCCAAATATGTACAAGTTTTGGTTCCCAAGTACAAGTGCCTCAAAGTTTGTTATAGGTTTAGCAGAGTTTGATAGGGTAGTTTTGTTCAACTTTTTGAGATACAATCATTTTTGTACATCAGGGTATTTTAGTCACTGGCCATGGCTAAAAGCAATGAAGTATTCTATGTGTTGGCTACTGAGGACAAGTTGGATGGTACCAATTACCCATTATGGGCATATATGATGCATCATGTATTGGTGGCAAAAGGATAGCAGAATATTTTGGAGGGTGTTAAAAAAAGGCCTAGTACACCTACAAATATAGTTATTGAAGATGCAAATGGCATTGAAGATGACAATCTTAAAATTACTTTTTGTGTTGCGATTCCTGCTGCACCTACTATAGAGCAACTTTGATGGGATGGTAGAGATGCTTAGGCGCATGCATTGATAGCTTTGCTATCAAATGTGCCATTATCCCTGATATTTGTTTGTGCAAAATAGTAAAGCATGCTTGGGATACACTTACCACTTTATTCTAGGCAAGAAATGAGACTTGTGTTGCTTACCTCCAAAAATAGTTGGAGAGTGAGCATATGAATGAAGGAGATTCAATGGATAGGTGTTTGAAAAAGATCAAAGATTTGAGAGAGCAGTTGATTTTTGTAGATGAAGTCTTTTTAGATAGCTCACTTGTGTAGACCATTCTTAATTATCTTCTTAATTCATATCAGAAATTTACTTCTACTCTTCGGTTGATGATGAAAGGCAATCCAAATGCCTTAAGATTTAAGGAGTTAGTTTGTGTTTTATTGCAGGAAGATAAGTCAAGGCAGAAATGGTCCATTATGTGTGTTACAGATCAAGCTTCCTTAGCTTGTCAAAAGAGCAAAGGTAAATGGAGCTCATCTACTAGTAAGCAGAAATCTACTAATTTTACAGAGTATAAAAGGGAAGAAAAAGACGAGAAGAAAACAAAAGAAAAAAAATAGTTTTGAAAATACTCTAAAGAAAATGATCATATCATAAAGATTTGTCCAAAACTGGCTACAAAAGAGGCAGAGAAGAGAGAGGCTAGAATGGTTGTTGCAGAGGCCTATACACCTAAAAGAGAGTGCTAATCTTGTGCAAAATGAACAATGGGAATTTACTATTGTTTGCAGCTATGACCCATCTTCTTATGAATAATGTATGTCTACACTAGACTTAGATGTTTGGTACTTTGACAGTGGGGCAATCAAACATATTACCTCGTAGCATAGTTTCTTCACTTGTCTTGAGCCTGCCCCTACAGGGAATAGTATCACACACGATAAAAAATCCTTTTATCATGTAATGCAAGTTGGTAAGATCATTCTAACTAATGTCGATGGTAGTTCTTTCACATTGTCAAATGCTTTTTTTGTGCCAAGGATCAAGAAAAATATGTTATCAGTTTCAGCATTAGCCAAGATGAACTTGGTTGTCAAATTTGTTGATGATAGATGTAAAGCTCATGATCTCTCAAATGGCGATGTTACTATTGCTTCTGGCATTTTATGTTGTGGGCTTTATAAGATCATAAACTATGCAAAATATGTGAATGATTCAGCATGTCAAGAGTCTTAAGCTATCTCAAATGTAAAGCTTTGGCATGCATGCTTTGTTCATCTGAATTTTGCTAGTTTGCTATGGCTGCAAAAATCTGAAATGGTGTCCTCTCTGCCTAAACTTGAGGCATCTTGTAAATATGTTTGTGAAGGCTGTATTTTGCATGAAATGTAGTGTTCTCCTTCCCAAATGATGGTTCAATACGAGCTACTTAAAAATTAGAGCTTGTTCACAAAGATGTTTGTGTGTCTTATGCAGATACATTTTTTTTTGGAACTAACTTTACCTTGTGACTTTTATCAATGATTTTTCAAGGCATGCATGTGTGTATCCATTGACAGCAAAGTCCAAAGTGCTTATGTGCTTCAAGAAGTTTTTAGTTTTGGCTGAAACTATGTCAACATGTAAATTGGATACCCTCCATTTTGACCGAAGGGGATGATGTATGTCTCCTGATTTTTATTCATTTCTAGTTGAATGTGGGAGAAAATATCAGTGTACAGTGAAGTATACACATCAATAGAATGGAGTTGCTAAAAGAAAGAACATGTATCTCATGGAGATGGCAAGGTGTATGGTCAAATGTCAGGCTCTATGACATATGTTTTGGCTTGAGGTTGCTATGAGTATAGCATATGTACTTAACAAGTGTCCCACCAAAGCACTATAGTTTATCACTCCATATGAAGCTTGACATGGTCACAAGCCATCTGTTGCTCCTACACGTGTCTTTGGTTATCTCACATATGCATTAGTGCATGAACAACAACACAAAAAAAAAGGATGATAGAGCAGTTAAATGTATTTTTGTTGGATACAATTATGAAAGTAAAGGCTATTGTCTGTATCATCCATAGACTAAACGTGCCTTGGTTAGTCGTGATGTTTTTTTGTGGAAGATGCAATTTGGCCATTTCTTTCATGTACTAAGGAGACATAAATTAGCTCCAAAGATGTGTATAACACTTTGATACCTCTTTTTATAGGTGGAAATTCAAGTGCTCGTCCAAATAAGGCAATTTCTCACCCTTTATAGGTTTCACATTGTGATGCAAATTGTTAAAAGTGCAGACTACCGTCAAGTCTGCCTTTTAATCTCTTCAGGTTCTTGGGGATGGTAGGGGTCTGATAATTCAGAGGCCCTGTATCTTATTTTCCCAGTTAACTTATCAAACAAGCAGTACGTTATTATCCAATATAATGTCTTCTACACAGTATTACTGTTCATATTCTGGTTAGACTTTTCACAGCATGTAACGCAGAGAGTAATAATTATCGTCGCACAATTCGGCGAACATTACTGTATTAATCAGAAGTTAAGGTAATTCAACAAGGTAAAGTGTCAATACTCAGAATTACGAAATCTGCACCACAATGTCTCCGCAGAGTCGCAAATCGCCCAGAGAGATAGTTTGGCGATCCCGTCTCCTCTCTACCGGAGAGTCACCATAATGTCTCTTCATTGATTGATAAAAAAGGGTACAACACTTCGCTACGACCTTTTGGTACGTGCGGTATAGAAAAATATACATTACATAATGCCAATCCGGCGCCTTACACTGGCACGCACGGTGGACTTGAACCCCAAGGTAAACAAAATTAAGGCTCGTCTACGATGCCTTTGTATATACATAGTTCTGGCTAATTTGAAGGTTCTAGAGATTTTCTGTTTTAAAGAATCTAACATCAGCTTTAGTGTCTCCGGCTCTACTAGTTGTGGGTCAGTTCGAACGGAACTTGCCGCAATGACCTGATTCATCAACGTATCAGTTTGAGACTGCAAAAAGGCCTCTTGCAAATAAAAGTCATTGGCAAGGGCTGCACCTCTACTCAATCTTGTTGGAGTTTATTGACCTCCAAAATATAGCAAGAAGTAGGTGGAACCCCCTAGGAACAAGTTGACCTTCTCACAAACTTCATCATAGAAAACCAATCATGCTTGCAGAGCTTACTATTCTCTATTGGATTAGAATTTTCTAAAACTGTTTTAACCACATATACTAGAGACCAAGAGCTTTCCAATGAGCCAAAGAACACTCAATTTGGATAAATACACAAGGAGATATGACCTCTGCAAGTTTGAGGTTTAATGGAGACCTTCAGCAGGGGTGAAACCAGAGAACCCACACTACTTGCAGAGCGTACTACTCTCAGCTCACAAATCCAATGATTATGAAAATTTACAAGAAGAAAGTAGACAGTAAGATCTTTCAAATGAGATATGAAACATGTAATTTGGATATATAATGAGGGAGATACAAGCTCTGCAATCTCTGCATAAAAAACTATAGCAGCATAGAGATACACATATGCCTCTCTTGGACTTCCCACAAGATCACGACTTCTCTCCTCTTTTTATACCATGGGGAACTAATCTAAAACCTTCCTAATACATCTAAACTCGTGGTAGACACTTGGATGGAGGTATTACATGACTCAAGTGCTCAAATAAGCAAAATATTGATGAACTTTGAGAACTAGCCACATCAACCTTCCACTAGGACACCACTGCAGCTCCCTTGTGACTCACTAATTTGACTCACCATGTTCTAGAACTCACGTGGTATTTTTGCTATCTTTTATTAATAATATGAGCCTTCTTGAAGTATTTGAAGACTTCCCAAAGGTATTTACATAATTTGAAACTTGTACCCTACATAAAACAAATGTTCGCAACATTCTCCCCCTCAAGTTTCAAAGGGTATTTCCTTCATGCCAAGAATATAGTTGAATCTTTGAAGCTTCGGTCCATCCAAGGATTTGGTGAAGATATCTGCAACTTGATCCTTTGTTCCCACAAAAGAAACTTGTACTTCATTGTTTATGGCCTTCTCTCGAACATAATGATAGTGAACCTCTATATGCTTTGTTCTAGCATGAAAAATTGGATTTGAGGTCATATGAATGCTGCTCAAGTTATCCCCATATATCTGTGGTACATCGACCTGCACATTCAAGTCATGAAAAAACTTTTTAAACCACATAACCTCAGTAGTAGCCAATGCTAAACCTCTATACTCAACCTCCGTAGAAGATAAAGCAACTGTAGGCTGTTTCTTTGAACTCCATGTTAATGTCTTGTTTCCTGCTATTACCACATATCCACATGTGGATCTTCTGTCATCTTTGCTTCCAGCCCAATCTGCATCACTAAAGACTTTAAGAGTTAGATCAGCATCATGACTATAAAATAATCCTTCGTTCATGGTACCTTTCAAATACTTAAGCACTCTTTTCGCTGCATGCATATGAGGTACTCTAGGTTCATGCATAAACTGTGACAATACTCCCACTGCATAGCATATATTGATGGAGAGTGTTAATCTCCAAAAGAACAAGCTATCCTTGGTATTAGACCACCTCTAGACCAAGAATAACTTTAGACTCCACATAATTTTGGAAATCCACTAACACATTACCAAGAAGTTGACTAACTGTGAAGAAATCACTTCTCTGAAAAGTCTGCTGCAGATTAATCACTTATTGACTAATCAATCCTGTAAAGTTTTTAATAAAACTTTGCACAATGCTTCGCCTTAAGGTTGCGCACCTTCTCCAACTTAAATCTCTGCAAATGATTCAGTATACTCTGAGAAATCATACAAACAATTTACCTATGTGTAGAACACCTTCTCTGCAATAGCAACTTTGACACCTGTAACTTCTTAGCTATAGTTCTCTCAATGTCGAACCCGTTTGATCAAGATCTTTTAGCCATAGATAGCTTACCTTCCAACTTAGATTTTGAGCCCTCACTTGTGTAAAACTTTACACCATGCACTGAGCAATGTTCATTTCTCTGAACATGAAATCTGCGCCAGTTTTGTCGACTCTCAGAACATCATCACATATGAATGTTCCTATGCAAAATTCTCTTAACCTGATGACAATTAGACTCTCAAGTTCTAGCCATAGATTGATTAACTATGGACTTAGATATGTCCAGAAGGATTTCTCAAAAGATTAACTACAGAAGTAGCAGACAGCAAAACATCGGGCGCAAGATTTTCTTGATTTCTCAGAAAAGTTACAACTACATTGAAGATATAACTTCAACTAACTTTAATGTGTCCAATGACACTTTCTACAACTGATTTCTCTCTTCCTATTCTCTATTCTTGTATGCCCCAACTTTTTCAAAAAACATTTATAGGAAAATATGTACAAGCTTATGACTAATCAAAAGTGTGAGTCAGCTATATCTGAACTAATGTACATATGTGTACATAGCTTTGGATTTCTGAGTATGTCCTTCCTTCAAACTTCTGAATTTGTTCTCTTCTTGATTTCTTGACCATTTCTTCATAAACCTTCAATTGATGATTGACATGCACCAACAGCTCCCCCTCAATCATTAATTGAGGTTCTTCTCTATCTTCTTAATTCCTGCCATATCCTTGAATCTCTGTAGCTTTGGTCCATCTAGACTTTTTGTCATCATATCTGCAAGTTGATCTTTTGTAGGAGTATGCATAACTTCAATTTCCTTATCAATGACCTTCTCTCTTAAAAAATGATACTGTATTTCAATATGCTTAGTTCTAGCATGAAACACAGGATTAGCTGCCAAGTATAAAGAACTCATATTGTCTCCACAAACAATAGGAGTACTTTCAATCACATCAAAAACCTTCATAAGTGTCTTTAGCCATATTACCTCCTTTGCAGCTTCCACCATACCTTTATATTCTGCTTCTGTAGATGACAAAGCAACTGTATGTTGCTTCTTAGAACACCATGAAATCAATTTGTCTCCTACATAGCACAAATATCCATGTGTTGATCTTCTATCATCCACATTACCTGCCCAATCTGCATCACTATATATCTTCACTCTTGTATCAGAAGTAAATCCATAGTACAACCCTTCTTTGAGTGTACCCTTGATGTACCTAAGTACTCTTTGTCCTGCAATCCAATGTTCCTTTCTGGGACAATGCATAAATTGTGAAAGCACACCAACTGCATATGACAAATCAGGCCTTGTTAATGTAGCATAAATCAAGCTACCAACCAAACTTTGATAGAGCTTCATGTCTCTGAATTCTTCTCCTCCAAATCTAGACAATTTATGGTTCACTTCCAATGGTGTGGGTGCAACCCTGCAATCTTCCATTTTAAATTTGGTTAGCAAATTTTTAAGATACCTTTCTTGGGTCACATATACTCCATATTGAGTATATAAAATCTCCAGTCCCAAGAAGAATGACAAGTTCCCCAAATCACTGATTTTGAACTCTTTCTCCATCTGCTTCTTGATCATTTGTATTCCTTTATCATCTGTACCTGTAAGTATTATGTCATCAACATAAATACAAACATAAATGAATCCATCTTCACTTGCTTTGACTAGCAAGCTACTATCTGCCTTTGAGGCTTGAAATCCAAGATCATTCAAGAACTTTACAAGCCTATAATTCCATGCCCTTGGGGCCTGCTTTAATCCATACAAAGCTCTCTTGAGCTTACACACATAATTTGGATTCAGTTGATCTTTGAATCCATCTGGTTGCTCCATGTAAACTTCATCTGAAATGTAACCATTCAAAAAAGCATTTTTAACATCTAATTGAGATAGCTTCCAACCTTTACAAGCAGCAATTGCTATGAGAGTTTTGATGGTTGTCATCTTTGCCATAGGACTATAAGTCTCATCATAGTCCACTCCATATGTCTGTGCATACCCTTTCACAACAAGTCTGGCTTTGTACCTAGACACACTTCCATCTGCAAATCTTTTTGTTTTGTAAACCCACTTACATCCAATAATTTTCTGGCTATTAGGTTTAGGAACCAAATCCCAAGTCTGATTCTCTATCAATGCATCATACTCCTCTTGCATGGCTTCTTCCCAATTTCTCTTGCCTTTGGCTTCATCATAAGTAGATGGATCTTCATCTGCTTTTACCAAATAAGCATAATCTTTAGTAGTCAAGAATGAGGTGTCATAGCTATACCTTGTAGGTTGCCATTTGTGCCTAGATGACCTCCTAACTTCTGCACTTTTTGAAGTCTATGGTTCATCACATTCTGGATCAAACCTTGGCCTCTCTTCAACTTCAACCCGTACTTCATTATTCCCATTTTCATCAAGTAATTGAATCTTTGCTTTACCTTTCCTTTGATCCACTACTTCTTCAACATCTGCATGTACATTATATTTACCTGCATACCAAGTACCTTGCTCATCAAATGTAACATCCTTGGATACAAGGAATTGCTTTGTGGATGGACTCCACAACCTGTATCCCATTTGCTTATCATCATAACCAATGAATACATACTTTTCTGCCTTAGGCTCCAACTTATGCCTCAATTGAGATGGCACATATGCATATGCCAAACATCCAAATATTCTGCAATGATCCAAGGTAGGTTTCTTACCCCACCAAGCTTCATATGGTGTCATACCTTGCAAAGCTTTACAAGGAAATCTATTGACCAAATAAGTAGCTGTATTTACAGCCTCTGCCCAAATAATTTGGGCAATTCTTCTCTTTCATCACGGACCTTGCAAACTCAACAAGAGTCCTATTTCTTCTTTCTGCTACCCCATTTTGTTGAGGAGAGTACCTGCAAGTAACTTCTCTCTTTATACCTGCATTCCACAAGTAATCATTGAGTTCATTTGAAAAATACTCTCCCCCTCCATCTGACCTTAGTCTCTTCAATTTTTGACCTGTAATCCTTTCTGCATATACATGATAGTGTTTAAATGTATTAAACACTTCTGATTTTTCTTTAATCACATAAATTGTGATCCATCTGGTAGCATCATCAACATATATGACATAATATCTTGAACCATTTATACTAAAGTCCTTTGAAGGACCCCACACATCTGTATGCACCAACTCAAGTCTTTCTGAATACATAAACCCATGCTTGGAATAGGATTGCTTATGAGCCTTACCTAATTGACATGCCTCACATCTGTATGTCATGTGTTGACCTGCAATGTTAGGCAACCCAAGCACTGAATCATTATTAATCATGTCTTTGATACCTCTTTCATTGAAGTGTCCAAGTCTTTTGTGCCAAAGATCCAATTCTGACACCTTCTGCTCTCCATATGTGAACATAGCATGTCCAACATTTCCTTGTACCTTCAATGTGAAGAGCCTTCCTTCTTTCTTCCCTGTAACAACCTATTTATACCCTTGACTAGGGTCTTCAACATAGACTCCATCATTGTTGAATCTTACCTCATATCCTTTTTCCACAATTTGACCTACACTGATCAAATTCTTTGGAATTGTGGGAACATAAAGAACCTTACTCAGAAGAGTGCTCCCATCTTTAGCCTTGACTGAACCAATTGACTTTACCTTATGCTTTGTATTATCACCTGTCTGAACTGTGTGGTTAATTGCATTATGATCTAAATCAGTCATCAAAGCAATATTTCCACTTAAATGATTACTACATCCTGAATCAATGTAGAACACTCTCATGTCCTCATGTGAGGTTTCATATGTTGCATTCATAATGAGAGTTGAATCCTCCTTCTGATCTGATGCATAGTTGTAGTAGGTGTTATTATAGGATTGATTTTGGAAGCTTCTTCCTCCACCTCTTCCAAAAGAATTCCTACCACCTCTACCTCTGAAGTTTCCTCTCTGAAATCTACCACCTCTTGCTCTTTGATTAAAGTTCTGATAATTACCATTGTTCTGATTATTGTGCCAACAATCATGAGATAGATGATTGGTCTTACCACATATCCAACAAGCTCTTGCATTATCTTTGTTGTTTCTGCCTCTTCCTCTACTTCTGCCATTTCCTTTTCCTCTTATGAAACTTGCTTGATTTGAAGTACCTTCTTCTTCACCTGATTGTTGCTTTCCTTTGTTAGCTTTCTTCTTGTCTTTAGAGTACATTGCATGACCTGCACTCTTATCAACATCTCCTTTGATATCATTCTCAAAAGTTAGCATATGACCTAACAATTGATTCAAATCAGGAGTAAAGTGATCTAATGAAAGTTCTGTAGATAAAATAAAAGGCTTCCACTTCTCATCTCCTCTTAGCCCTGTGAGAATTTGTCTTACCAATTTATCTTCTTCAATATCTTCATCCACTGCACCTAGAGAATCTGCAATGTCCTTCATCTTTGTCACATAATCAGAGATTGATTGTGAGGCCTTCTTTTTTGAAGTAGTAAATTCTGCCCATAGTGAAGCCTTCCTTGATTTGGTTGTGTTTTGGAAATGCTCTTCCAAAGCATTCCAAATGTCACTTGCACTTTCAAGTCCTCTAATGTGAGGAAGCAAATAGTCATTGACTGCCATGTAGATTATGCTCCTTGCTTGAGCATCCTTCTTCATCCAATTCTTTAGATCTGACAATTCCTCCCTAGTTGGAACACTAGGATCTTTGAACTGAGGCTTCTCTTCTTCACCTGTAATGTATGCTATCAAATCTTTGCTCATCAGATGAGCTTCCATTCTCATAGACCAAGCTGGATAGTTCTCTCTATCCAACTTTTCAATTTGGAGACTATCTCCCATCCTTGCTTCACCTGTAGTCTCAAAACTTTAGACTTTACAAGGAATAAATGTACCTTAACTTCGAGTATTGCTTCTTCTGATTCTTTTGATAATCTTTGCGTGTCTCCCTTCAATCTTTCTTCAACACTTTATCCTTCTGAACCTTCGAAATGTAGAACTTGTATGTCTGCAGCAATCGGAGTCTTCCTTTCCTTAATTTTGACACAACCTGCTCTGATACCACTGATGGAGAGTGTTAATCTCCAAAAGAACAAGCTATCCTTGGTATTAGACCACCTCTAGACCAAGAATAACTTTAGACTCCACATAATTTTGGAAATCCACTAACACATTACCAAGAAGTTGACTAACTGTGAAGAAATCACTTCTCTGAAAAGTCTGCTGCAGATTAATCACTTATTGACTAATCAATCCTTTAAAGTTTTTAATAAAACTTTGCACAATGCTTTGCCTTAAGGTTGCACACCTTCTCCAACTTAAATCTCTGCAAATGATTCAGTATACTCTGAGAAATCATACAAACAATTTACCTATGTGTAGAACACCTTCTCTGCAGTAGCGACTTTGACACCTGTAACTTCTTAGCTATAGTTCTCTCAATGTCGAACCCGTTTGATCAAGATCTTTTAGCCATAGATAGCTTACCTTCCAACTTAGATTTTGAGCCCTCACTTGTGTAAAACTTTACACCATGCACTGAGCAATGTTCATTTCTCTGAACATGAAATCTGCGCCAGTTTTGTCGACTCTCAGAACATCATCACATATGAATGTTCCTATGCAAAATTCTCTTAACCTGATGACAATTAGACTCTCAAATTCTAGCCATAGATTGATTAACTATGGACTTAGATATGTTCAGAAGGATTTCTCAAAAGATTAACTACAGAAGTAGCAGATAGCAAAACATCGGGCGCAAGATTTTCTTGATTTCTCAGAAAAGTTACAACTACATTGAAGATATAACTTCAACTAACTTTCATGTGTCCAATGACACTTTCTACAACTGATTTCTCTCTTCCTATTCTCTATTCTTGTATGCCCCGACTTTTTCAAAAAACATTTATAGGCAAATATGTACAAGCTTATGACTAATCAAAAGTGTGAGTCAGCTATATCTGAACTAATGTACATATGTCTACATAGCTTTGGATTTCTGAGTATGTCCTTCCTTCAAACTTCTGAATTTGTTCTCTTCTTGATTTCTTGACTTCATTTCTTCATAAACCTTCAATTGATGATTGACATGCACCAACATATATCAGGTCTAGTTTTTGTTGCATAAATCAAAGATCCTACCATGGATCTATACACATTCATATCATGCAACTCATCACCTTCCTTTGCACTCAACTTTACATTACATTCCATTGGAGTAGAAACAAATTTACATTCCTGCATACCAAACCTTTTCAACATATCACATATATACTTTCTCTGTATCAACCACATACCTTCATCACCATACACAATTTCAATCCCAAGAAAGTATCTAAGCAAACCAAGATCTGAATTTTTAAATTCCTTTCCCAAATTACTTTTTATCTCATCAATTGCTTTTGCATCATTCCCTGTAATCAACAAGTCATCCACATAAATGCATACATAGACACACATGCCATCTACATGTTTTACATAAAGTGAAGGATCAGCATGACTTGCTGTGTATCCTTGCAGCATAAGATACTTTACCAACCTTGCATTCCATGCCCTTGGTGCCTGCTTAAGACCATACAATGCCTTCTTTAACCTGCATATATGATTAGGACATTTTGCATCCACATAACCATCTGGTTGTGACATATACACTTCTTCATTTAACTCACCATTAAGAAAGGCATTCTTTATATCAAGTTGATATATATTCCACCTTTTACTTGCGGCTAAAGCCAGCAAAGTTCTCACCGTTGCCATATTTGCTACTGGACTAAATGTTTCCTCATAGTCCAATCCTTGAGTTTGATTATATCCTTTTGCTACAAGTCTAGCCTTATATCTTGACACACTACCATCACTATTTCTTTTAATCTTAAAAACCCACTTGCAACCAATTACCTTTTGCTTTGGTGTCTTTGGAACTAAATTCCAAGTCTTGTTATCCTGTAGTGCTTCCATTTCTTCGCTCATTGCTTTCTCCCACTCTTCATCTCCTTTTGCCTCATCATAACATGTGGGTTCATTTTCCTGCTCAACTTTTGTCATAAAAGCATAATGAGTATTCATGAAAGATTCATACGTATACCTTTGAGGTTGCTTACTCACTCTTGAAGTTCTTCTTACCTCCAACGTAGATGCTCTTCCTTTCTTATTAGGAACCTTTGACGATTCTCCATAGTCACATACATCACTAAGTTCCTCTCCTTCATCATTAACTTCAACAAGTTTGAGTTTACCTTTACTTTCAACACTAGGAGGTGAATCTTGCCTTAATCTTCCATTGAAAGGTAGCTCTCTTTCTTCATCCAAACCGCTTTTCTCATCACTTAAACTTCTTGTGGGCTGAGGTAAGCACTCATCTCCTTCACCTGTATCTTCTTCATCTTCATTTATGACCTGCAAACTTTTCTTATCTACATACCATGAAAGTGATTCATCAAAATTTACATCTCTTGAAACAACCACCTTATTGGTATGAGGATTATAACATCTGTATCCTCTTTGAGTATCTGCGTAACCAATAAATATACACTTTTTTGATTTCACATCAAGTTTTGATCTCACTTCACTAGGCACATGTACATAACATACACAACCAAATACTTTCAAATGACTTACACTTGGTTTCCTTCCATGCCATACCTCATATGGTGTCAAATGATGAACTCCAGCAGTAGGTACTCTATTCATAATGTACACACTTGTGCTAACAGCTTCAACCCAAAAAGAATTAGGCAAACACATATCATTTAGCATGTTTCTAGATGCTTCTGCTATGATTTTGTTTCTTCTTTCTGCAACTCCATTTTGTTGTGGAGTATACCTGCATGTAACTTCTCTTTTGATACCTTCATCATATAAAAAATCAGTAAAAGCGTGAGAGAAATACTCTCCCCCTCCATCGGATCTTAGCTTCTTAACATATCTTCCTGTTTGCTTCTCGACAAATGATTTAAAATTTTTGAAACAATCAAAGACTTCACTCTTATGTTTAATGAAATACACAAATGTCATTCTACTATGATCATCAATGAATGATACATAGTACTTATTACCAGCCAAGGATGCCTCTTTAGTAGGACCCCATATGTCCGTGTGTATAAGGTCTAGCAATCCACTGCTTACATAGCTTGAATGCTTGAAAGGCTGTCTACTCTGCTTACCCATTTGACATGCTTCACAAAGATGCACCATATGTTGCTTAGTAAGATCAGGTAATCCTTCAACAATCCTCTTCTTTGATAGCTCCTTTAACCTGTGTACATTCATGTGTCCAATCCTTTTGTGCCATAGATCAAGCTCTGCTATTCGATGCATACCATAAGAGAAATAGTTTGTATGATTTGGGTTTACCTTGAATGTAAACAATCTACCTTGTTTTTGACCTCTAGCAATTAACCTCCTTTGCTTTGGATCCTCAATGAAGCAACCTGCATGATTAAATCTTATTTGCAAACCTTTTTCTACCATTTGACCAACTGACATCAAATTCTTAGTGATCATTGGCACATAAAGTACATCCTTCAAGCAATTTGTCTTGCTCTTATCCTGCATAACAACATCTCCAACCTGCATAATCTTATGTGTTGTATCATCTACTATTTCAACATGACCTTTACATGAAGGATTATGCATATTAGAAAACCATGAAGCATCATGTGACATATGGTTAGAACAACCACTATCTACATACCATACATCACTATTGCAATTCATCTTAGTTTCTACATTCATCATAAGAAGAGAATCATAATCATCACTTTTACCTTCAACTGCATAATTTCCTTGTTTTTAACCTCTTCTTGAATAGCCTCCTCTTCGATTACCACCTTGATTATTTTCATTTTGATAACAATCTTTGGCATAGTGTCCATACCTTCCACATATATAGCAATTGTTGTTATCTTCACTCCTTTGTCTTTGATTTTGTAGTAGCCTCTCGTACCTCTAGCACTTGATCTTCCTCTTCCTCTTGTGTTGAAGAAGCCACTTGAAGTCCCTTGATCATCACTCCTTCCTCGACCTCTATTTGAACCTCTTCTTCCTCTGTTTCCACCTCTTGATGATCCTACATAAAGAGCTTGTCCTTGAGATCCTTTTTGATTTGAAGTAGAGCCATTTAGATTCATCTCCTCCGTGACCATAAGAGCAACAAGCTGATCAAAGTTTGGTAATTCTCCTCTAACATAAACTGAAGTAATGAATGGTTTCCCTCTCTCATCATCCTTGAGTCCGTTGAGAGTATGTGCAACCAAGTCGTCGTCCTCCACATGAGCTTGAATTGATCCTAGTTGATCTGCAATCTCTTTAACCTTCAATAAGTAATCATTGACTGATGTCCTTGTATCTTTCTTTATGTTATTCAACTCATTTTTGAGTTGAATCTTCCTTGCTCTTGTACCTGTAGCATACAATCTTTCCAATGCAAGCCAAACATCTCTACTTGTGTCTAGATCTTGTATGTGTCCTACCATTGAATCTTGAATATTTTGTGATAAAATGAATATAACCCTTTTGTCTTTTTCATTCCAAAGTCTAAACTCCCTCAATTGTTGCTGATTTGGATCCTCTGGTAATATAGGTTTGATATCCGTTCCATCAATCAAACCATACAAGCCTCTACCTTGCAAGTATGATGTGATTCTAAATCGCCATGCTTGATAGTTGTTCTTATCAAGCTTCTCTATTTGTGCATGTTGATCGCCCATTGTGAAAAATACTAAACTTCCTCCATTAACCCTCCTTTTGGATATATGTGATAAGAAGAAGTATGAGATTTACCTTTGTAATAAAGTTTATGCACCTCTCTTTGCTTGGATGTTGCTTGAGATGCTTCCTTGCTATCTCCTTCTACCTTTGTGTAGTGTTGATGATGAACCGCTACTCCAATAGCTTTAAATTCTTCATCAAGGTATTATAACTTTCTCCAAGCTTTAATTCCTTGCTCTGATACCAATTTTGGAGTTTATTGACCTCCAAAATATAGCAGGAAGTAGGTGGAACCCCTTAGGAACAAGTTGACCTTCTCACAAACTTCATCACAGAAAACCAGTCATGCTTGCAGAGCTTACTATTCTCTATTGGATTAGAATTTTCTAAAATTATTTTAACCACATATACTAGAGACCAAGATCTTTCCAATGAGCCAAAGAACACTCAATTTGGATAAATACACAAGGAGATATGACCTCTGCAAGTTTGAGGTTTAATGGAGACCTTCAGCAGGGGTGAAACCAGAGAACACACACTACTTGCAGAGAAAACTGCTCTCAGCTCACAAATCCAATGATTATGAAAATTTACAGGAAGAAGGTAGACAGTAAGATCTTTCAAATGAGCTATCAAACATGTAATGTGGATATATAATGAGGGAGATACAAGCTCTGCAATCTCTGCATAAAAAACTATAGCAGCAAAGAGATACACATATGCCTCTCTTGGACTTCCCACAAGATCAGACTTCTCTCCTCTTTTTATAGCATGGGGAACTAATCTAAAACCTTCCTAATACATCTAAATTTGTGGTAGACACTTGGATGGAGGTATTACATGACTCAAGTGCTCAAATAAGCAAAGTATTGATGAACTTTGAGAACTAGCCACATCGACCTTCCACTAGGACACCACTGCAGCTCCCTTGTGACTCACTAATTTGACTCACCATGTTCTAGAACTTATGTGGTAGTTTTGCTATCTTTTATGAATAATATGAGCCTTCTTGAAGTATTTGAAGACTTCCCAAAGGTATTTACATAATTTGAAACTTGTACCCTACATAAAACAAATGTTTGCAACAAATCTCATATCATTAATTTGATTATCAATTCTTGATAGACGCTCTGCTTGAAAACCTAACTACTTTTCTCTTCGTTCTAGCTCCTGAGCTTGATATTGAATTGTCTGATAATAAGCATCTCTTTCCTTCTTAATCCCTACTATCTCCTTCTGAAGTTGAATTGTAAGGCTTATCTGTGATTTTAGGGCAGAATTTGCCTGAAACAAATCAACAGTTGCGGTCTGAAGTTTGGCAGTAGTCTGCTTAGCTAAATTAGCCATTTCTTGGCCTCTCTGTACTACCTCATCAAGCTGTACTCGAGTTTCTTCCAACAAATTTCCAATTGCCACTCGAGCATCTTCTTTATCCTATACCAGTTGTTTTAACTGATTGATCTCTTCATCATGAGCAGTTAACAAATCATCCTTGGCGTTTAACTCAACCAATGCCGCATCTCTTTGGGCAATCAAAGAGTCTTGCTCTGCAATCTTTGCTTGAAGTTGCTGGACCTGCATCTGCAAAGCATGGTTCTCTGCTTTAACGACATCTGCTTCTTCGTGTAGTGGGGCAATATCAGCCTCCAAAATATCAACTTTATGCTGCAACTCCTGTCTGATATTATCAGTGGCCATCTTCAGTTGCATTGGTAACTGCTGCGAGAATTGGATCAACAGTCGACCCATCGATTCGAGTCCATGAAACATCGGGGTTGGAGCAGGAAGGGTAGGAAGGGATTGGGATGTAGAAGCAGAGAACAGATGAGGGGAAGAGGGTGGAGAATAAGCAAGAGAAGAAGATGGAGAAGGGGGTACGTCGGGAATAATAGGCAGGAATGGAACAATTGGCTCAACAAGGTGCATGGTGGAAGGAAGTGGGGTAAGAAGATTATGCACCAACACTATTCCGGTGGTCGGTTGCTTTGTTGCTTCAGTTCTGGCAATTACAGCGTCAATCACTTCATTGAAAATCTCTGCAATAATAGCTTGCACATCATCTAGAGTCTGCTGATGAGAATCGAGAAGAAACTTCTTCAGAGTCAGTGGTGGAAGCACTTTGTTCTTGCTGCTGGATTGGAGAAGAATGGGCAGAAGAATCAACATGAATTGAAGTGGCGGTGTCGTGGAAGACCTCTTCTTCATGTCCGGTGTTGGATCCTTGCACCTGGCTCTCAGACGGGCTTATACGGCTGCGTTTCTGGTGAAGGAGTTGAAAAAGATCTGCATCATCATCTTCCTCATCTTCAAGCATCCGCGTAGAATCTTCATGCAACAGGAATGGAGCATTTGGCGGAGGTTGTGCGGCTTGAATAACTAGAAAGAGGAAAGTTAGGATATGGGGAAGACGTGATCGTGGAAGATCACCCTTATTAACTTGTTTAATAACCGTAACACATTCACGATGAATGCGCCGGAAATAAAAAGATGCAAAATTAACAGACTCGCGAGAAGCCATATCTATCATCGAGTAGAATGGACGCGAGATACCGTAGGTGCGTTTTTGCAAGTTCAAAATCACGAACAAAAACTGTAAAGCGGTACGCTCCGGGTCAGGTCGACACAGAATGGCGTACTCATTAGATGAGTGCCGTGGAAATAACGTGGTCATGGTAGCTACAGGAAGGAGGGGACCATTCTCCAATCCATCCCGAGGAAGTCGGAAGGCATCAGCAAATGAAACCAAAGTGATCACGACTCGTGACGGTAAACAAAGGATAGGCCAACTCTGCTCCGTAGCAGGTGTGGAAGTGATAGCGGTAATAATCTGTGCATAAAATGGGTGACACTCCACTGAATGCCAAGGCAATTCAGCAAAGTTCAAAAGACCACGGTTACGCAAATAGTCACTCACTTCAGGGGTGAGTCCTTCACGGAAGGTAGCAACATTGGCTAGTGCTTCCATGATGTGCACGCAAAAGCACAAGAACACAGAGAACACAGAGCACAAAGAACGCAGAAACACACAGACACAATAATGATTATCAGTAAAAGGAACAAGATTAAGTAGACACACGGGCAACATGAAGCGATCGAAAATGCTAATCATCACGTGGTATTGAATTGATAACCTTCATAATTACGGCGGCATGCATGAGCGGAAACAGTAACACATGGCGGCGAATAATCATATTTAGATATCAAAATGAGGAGAGTTACGGTCTATATTCAGCCGAAATACGAAAATAAAAAGAAAATAAGTGACACGCGGAAAAACGAAAAACGCGTCAGCGGTGATCAGGCGGTTGGTGATATGGGTGTAACTTTGAACCATTAATCGCTTTGGGAAGGGAAACTCCAGTCAAGGTAGTCAACCGAAAAGTAGCAAGTCCCACTTGCTCACTAATCCGGTAAGGACCGAACCACCGTAATTTAAATTTTCCAGCAGATCGATTTGCTTTAGCATTGTAGAATAACACAAGATGGCCCACTGTAAACATAGGAGTTTTGAGGAAACGATCATGGGTACGGGCTTGCCGCAACTGAACTTCTTGAAGAACCAGCAAACTTTCCCAGCGATGTTCATCCAATGCTCGGAGTGCTTCCAACCGAAATGGCAAAGAGTCTTCGGGCAACAATTCCTGAGTTAGGGCCACGCGTAGGCTTGGCACTACTGCCTCCATCGGTGCCCATCGGAATCTAACAAAGTGGCTCAGTAGCGTAAATTGCCGGTGTAGTTTCATCAACCCCCACCGAAGCTTCACCGGAATCTAACCGAGATAGAAAATCTGCTAATGCATGTGTTGTGCAAGGTCGATGAATAACTTCATAGTCGAATTCTTGTAATAATAAAACCCATCGAGCCAAGCGACCACCTAAATGTTGCTGCCGAACTAAATACACAAGTGCGGCATGATCCACGTGAAAGGTGAATTTTTGGCCCAACAAATAATGTCGGAATTTCTTCACAGAGTACACCAACCCGAGACATTCTCTTTTGGTCACTGAATAATTTCTTTCAGTAGGGCCTAATCGGCGACTTGCATAATATACAGACCGAAACCATTTATCAGTTTGCTGCATTAAAACGCTGCCAATAGCTTTGTCCGATGCATCCACAAAGACGTGGAACGGGCGTTCCCAATCAGAGGGTTGCAAAATTGGGGGCCTTTGTCAATAAGCCTTTTAAACTATCAAATGCAGTTTGGCATTCTGAAGTCCATTCGTACTATCGTGGAGTACTAGTCATAAGCCGATTAAGTGGGGTTGCTAAATGAGCTAACCACCGTAAATGTCTGCCATGCCACCGGATTTGACCCAGGAAGCGCATAACTTCTTGTGTTGTAGGGACTGGTGCCTACAACACAGCTGCAACCTTATCCGGATCAACTTGTATGCCTTGCTCAGAGATAATATGGCCGAGGAGTTTACCACAAGAGACCGCAAACACAGATTTTGTCGGATTCAAGCATAACCGATATTCGCGGCATTTTTGAAAGCAGCACCGTAAATGATACAGGTGTGCCACAATTTTCCCAAATAAGGAAAAGTCATCCAGATATACTTGCATAAAAGTAGTCAGGTAGGGTGAAAATATTTCTTGCATACAACGTTGAAATGTGCTTGGAGCATTCCTTAACCCAAATTACATTACCGTACAAGCATAAACACCCCAGTTTGTGATGAGGGCTGTTTTAGGTATGTCTTGTTCTGCCATCCGCACCTGATTATAACCACTGTAACCATCCAAAAATGAATACATCTCGTGTCCTGCCACCCGGTCGAGCATCATGTCCAGAAAGGGGAGAGGAAATGGATCCGGTACAGTAGTAGCATTCAGTTTTCGGTAATCAACATAGATGCGCAGCTGTTTATTTTTCTTCGGAACAATCACAATTGGTGATATCCATTCAGCATGCTCGGTTGGTACAATGAATCCCACCTTCAATAACCGATCGAGTTTTGCTTTGACCTGTGCTGCATAGTTGGGGTTCATGCGATAACTGGACTGTTTGATTGGCCTCGCCTCTGGTTTGAGCACTACCCGATGTTGATAGATCCGCGGGTCCAGACCTTTCATATCTCGATAGTTCCAAGCAAAAACATCAGAGAACTCGCGCAGGAGTCGTATCAAATCATCTTGAAATATCTCTGACAATCCTGCCTTAATCTTAACGGGTCACGGATTAACCTCATCACCCAAATTATATGTTACTAACTCATCTTCCGGGACATAAAATTGTCGAGGTTTCACCAAATCGTCAGCTGACGGTAAAAGTTGATGTAGGGTGGCTCCATCCCTAGCAATACTATCATCTGCGTCTACATCTCCGGTCACTGGGACAACCATACACGCTGCCGAACTCCACTTGTCCGCTACTGATTGGAGATCGATATTACCTAAGGAGATCAGATCTTTATTGTTCTTCAGAAATGCCTCTTCCTCATCATCAGATAAGCCTTCCAACATGTGGACTGGCTCCGCTACATATGGTCTTGCATGAAGCTCACACGGCTCGATGGCATCCAGTTTAACTACATATTTCCGGTGATTATCTTTGAAAGCCAACTCCTGCGCTGACCAATCCTGGAAAAATTTGGCTTGTTTCAACCATGGCCCACCAAAAAGTAGATTGTAGTTGAGGCTGGATTCTGGTAGTTCTAAGACTACAAAAGTCATTTTGAACGTGGTACCCTGCAAGGTAATCGGAATATTCCGTACTAGTCCCACCAGATGGACTCGGGATTGATCTGCCATTCGTACAAAAAATTATACGAGCTCGATTTGGGTCCAGCCCAATTGCTTGCAGAGAGCTGCAGTTGCAATATTCATACCCGAACCGCCATCAATTAGCACTTGAGTAATCTTGTGATTTTTATGCCATACAGTGATCAATGGGATTGAATGATGCACCATAGAATCAGCTTCTGGTTGTATTGTGGCAATCGCCGGAGTACAGGAAGAGCCAGGACTAACCTGTTGTTGGAATTGCTGCCTGACCCTTGGCACTAAGGCGAGCAATTGTCCCAAAGGGAGTGTAATTGAAGCCTTAGATAGGATATCCCATACCTGATCTGTTTGGCTCGTACTTCTCACCGATTCTGATGATGATTCTACTGTTGTTGGGGCAGTGGTTTGTCCATTTGCTCTTGCCTTTGGCAGGGGGACCTGTGTTACCAGAATTGGATCAGGAAATACAGTTGGCTGGTTAGCTGTCCATTGACTAGCCTTTGTGTACATGCGCTGCTCCTCACGGATACCAGGCTCGAACACCTCAGCGGCATGTTGTAACTGCTTACCCGATCTAGTCTGAACCACTGCTGCTTGTGATTCCATTGGTGAAATATAGACCATGTTGGTCATTGGATTCTCTCACTCCTTCTTTCTTTTGTCGTACTCTGCTGCATCCTTGCAAAATCTACAAATGTGGCCAATCTCGCCGCAAAAATGGCATCGAGGTGGTGGCAGAGAAGTACCGTCCGCGGATGTACCCGCCTGCCATCGATTTGAATTAAAATTGGTATTCCACTGACTCCGGTAATTCCTATATCCTTGCGGCTGGTTGGATCACATCTGTGGTGGCACATAATGGGCTGCTGGTTGACTTGGTTCTTGGATAATAACGTTTACAATTGCTCGCCCTTGCACCTTGGCATTATACGCACAATATTCCGTTGAATGTCCGGTTGTGTTGCAGATGGCACAATACATCTGGTTAAGGGCACATGTAGCACTGGTGTGCCCTGGATTTTTGCACTTGGTACAATACATCTGTTTAGCAGGATCATCTATTACGTTCTTACTGGCTTTCAGCCACTCCAAATCTTCGGTGAATCCCCCAACTTTATGCTCTAGTTGCAGGGCCATCGCAATAACGGCATCTAGTATCATAGCACCCACACAACAGATGATCATGATTTGTCTTAACTGTGGGGTCAAACCGTTAATGAACCATTGGGTTATCACATCATCCGGTAGATTAGCATATGCCAGAGGAAGTTGTCTTAAGTGGGTTCTAAACAATGTTGCATATTCTTGAACAATCTGGTACGGCTTTTGCCGATTGTTCTGCAAATAGTCAAAGATTTCGGCAGGATTCTTCTTCAACCGGAACCTCTGTAAAAATGCATCCCTCACAGCATCATAGTTAACGAAATGATTAATATCATACTCAGTCAACCATCTAGCTGCTTCATTAACTAAGGTGGCCTGAAATACAATGGCCTTGTACGCCGGGTCGGGTGGATGGTTAAGCACTGCATAGCTTATCTCAAAGGTGCGCACATGTGCATCAGGATCGTCCCCTGGAAATCCACCGAACTTTGTGTACGTCACCCCTGTTGGAGCCGGACGAAGTGGAATGATTGGATGTGGCTGTTGCTGTTGTTGTTGCTGTTGTTGACCACTCATGGTGCTAATATTGGTACCGCTACTATTTCCTGAGTTCTGAGGGGGTGTGCCTTGTCCTTCAGAATCTGTATTATCAGACTGCTCACCTTCCGGCTCGAAAATAGCGTTGAATCTCTTACGTATCTCCAAATCAAATAGTCTGTCCTCAGCTTCAATATCAAGAGTAGGCAAACTTGCCCCGAACAGTAGTGAGCGTAACAAGGATCCACCAGGTAGTACTGCAATATCACCGAAAAACTTCAGACTCCCACTAAGTGGCACCGAACTTCCACCAGAACTTGTCGAACTTTCACCGCACCAAGTTGTCTTTTCACCGGAAACAGTCTCACTTGGTACCACCACGTTATCACTGGAAAGATTCGAATTCTGATCAGATGGTGTCGAACCAACTGCACACTGCGTCTCTGTACACTCAGAAGTTACTGTACCTTCTTCAGAACGTACCGAAATTATACCAGAATCTACCGGAAATTCCTCATGTGTCACCGAACTGGTACCGGAATCACTGCTAACTAGCTTCGATCCTTCGACAACTGGGCTTAAATGGCCTGCACTTCTATCGCTCGAGGGTGTCCCTAATAGATTTTGAACTGCCAAGGGGTGCTGGTCTCTTCTATACTTCGGATAAGACTCGCCGGACCGAGTAACTGGCATATATCACCTTTGTATCGCTTGCCTTACGTACTGCTCTACCTTTACTGATTATTCTTCAATCCATGGCCATCTTCCCACAGACGGCGCCAATGTTAAAAGTGCAGACTACCATCAAGCCTGCCTTTTAATCTCTTCGGGTTCTTGGGGATGGTAGGGGTCTGATAATTCATAGGGCCTGTATCTTATTTTCCTAGTTAACTTATCAAACAAGCAGTATGTTATTATCCAATATAATGTCTTCTACACAGTATTACTGTTCATATTCCGGTTAGACTTTTCACAGCACGTAACGCAAAGAGTAATAATTATCGTCGCACAATCCGGCGAACATTACTATATTAATCGAAACTTGAGGTAATTCAACAAAGTAAAGTGTCAATACTCAAAATTATGAAATCTACACCACAATGTCTCTGCAGAGTCGCAAATCGCCCAGACAGACAGTCTGGCGGTCCCGTCTCCTCTCTACCGAAGAGTCACCGTAATGTCTCTTCATTGATTGATAAAAAAGGGTACAACACTTCGCTACGACCTTTCGGTACGTGCGTTATAGAAAAATATAAATTACATAATGCCAATCCGGCGCCTTACAAAATCATTCCATATTTGATGTAGATTTACATGATGCACTTGTTGATGAGAGGGCTGATATAGAGGAAGCAAAAACTATGCCAAATGGCTAGTGCAAAATTTGTGAGATAGCAAATTAGATGCATCTATATCATATCGTACTCATTTAGGATCTCATACTACTTCTTTTGCATCATATTTCTATGCAATGGTTGCCTCTAGTCTTCGTGATGAGAATGAGCCTCTTTCTTTTGATGAAGCACAAAATTCAAAAAATTGGATGGTTGCTATGCAATAGGAATATGATGCTATCGTGAAGAATGGTACTTGGTCTTTATGTGATTTTCCTCCAGGAAAAAAGGCCAGTGGCACTAAATGGGTATATAAGTTGAAGCATAAGCCTGATGGAACATTTGACAGGTATAAAGCTAGGCTTGTGGCAAAAGGTTATTCTCAAGAGAGATGCATTGATTTTGATGAGACCTTTGTTCCTACATGTCGAATGGCCATTGTTCATAGCATTTGTGCACTTGCAACTCATCATGCTTTGAATGTACATCAATCGAACATTAAAATTGCATTTCTCAATGGTGACTTACATGAAGAAGTGTATGTATTTCAGCTCCATTGTTTTGTGCAAAAAGGGCATGAAAACAAAATGTGGAGGTTGAAAAAGGCACTACATGGTTTGATGAAAGCACCACATTCTTGGTATGAAAAGATACATGCCACTTGATTGCACATGGTTTTGAGAACAATCCAACTGAGAGCACCTTATATGTTAAGCATATGGTTTTTAGAACAATCCAACTTAGATACATGCCAACTTGATTGCACATGGTTTTGAGAACAATCCAACTGAGAGAGGAATATATTTTATGAGACCTTTTCTCCTACACGAGCCTATGAAACCTACTCCAACATTGTAGAGAAAAAGAACAAAAGAAAACAAGTTGTGCCATTTTGTGTGTGATAGAGAATTAGAGGAAAGATGGAGTTGTGTCTTTGCAACCATAAAAAAAATCTCAACTCTCAACCACTTGGCTTAGTGAGAGAGCATAACATCCATGGAACTTCTCATTGAGAGAGAGAGAGAGAAAAAAAAAAGCATCCATGTGAAGGGTTGTCCACCAAAGACTTGCAAATAGTATTGTCTTGATCACCCTATCTGGTCCAAAGTGTCCTCCTACCACACCTTGGTGAGCAGTTTCCAAAATCTTAAGATATTCACTCTCATGGACACATAGTCTCATATATCCGTCTTTTCCATGCTTGTATATATTATCACCAATGAGTGTGTAATCTAGGGCTTCTTGTTCTAAACTTCTTTGCCTAGCCAGGGTCATATCTAGAGGGAATGTTTTCGTCCTCATAAAGGCTACCAATGGTTCACTCCAATCTGGTATTAGAGACACTTGGTATAGTGTAGCGTGCTCCACAGGTGGTCTAATACGACCGATTGGGCATTCCTTGCACAACTTATGGACATCTGCTTCCATAGTTGGCTAGTGCACTTCGAGTCTCCTTAGTATCTGTAAAGTTCTTTGCCTTGAGTAGTGTTTCTCTAATGCACCCACATGTGCTAATTGCAACCATTTCAAATACCCCTCTTCCACACAACAAGCTAATATCCCTTGATCTGTATGCTTGTACATACTTCCTACCATGATATGGTACTTTTGGGCTTTTATTACCTCCCTATCTTGAGTGTTCATTATTGGATGTTTAGGTCCATATGTCAATACTGGCACTAATGTCTTGACCCACTGCGATACAACTTCCAAATCGAACAAGTAAGCATCAAGGAGACCATCTGATACTCCTTATGGGGCCTCTCCGGATGTGAGCCTTGAGAGATGATCTGCTCTCAAGTGAGTCTTTCCCTTCCTCACCACTACCTCAAAGTCATATTCCATTAGTAAGAGGAACCATCTTACTAATCTACATGTATTTCATGGCTTTTTTACCAAGTATAGTAGAGCTTGATGATCAGTAAAAAATTTAAACTTATTTGCAAGTGCCTAAACCTTTTTACCGCATACACCATGCATAATCCTTCTCTTTCGGTTGTGGTATAGTTCCATTCAGCCGCATTCAACTGTCTACTAGCATAGGCTATTGGGAGATCCATATTACCTTCACCAGTAGTTTGTGCAAGTACACATCCAATGGCATAATTGGATGCATCCACATGGACATGGAATGGCTTGTTCCAATATGGGGTAGTCAAGATTGGTGCTGAACACAATCTTCTTTTGAGCTCGTTAAAGGAGTTCTCACATTCTTCAATCCACTCAAAGTTAGTCAAAAGGGAGTATAGGGGCTTTGCAATGATCACATACATATGAATGAATGGGCGATAATAGCCACAATGCCCCATGAAAGCATGTACCTCCTGACATTATTTGGCCTAGGTAGCTCTGCAATAGCCCTCACTTTCTCCTCATCCGTGGATATGCCATTCTTTGACACTATGTGTCCTAGAATCTTGCCTTGCCTGACCATAAAAAGATACTTTTCTGGGTTCAAGTAGACTTAGTATTCTCTACATTTGTCAAAGATAGCTCTCAACTCAGGGATATGTGTTTGTCTTATGTTAGAATGAGCACAAAGATCATCAACATAGACTTCCAAATTTTTCCTCAAGAACTCTTTAAACACATGGCATATCAACCTTTGAAAGGTGGATGGCACATTGCTAAGATCAAATGGCATTACTCTAAAGGCGAATATGCCCCACTCTATAGCAAAAGTTGTCTTATGTTGATCTTCTGGAGCTATGGCCACTTGATTGTAGCGAGAGAATCCATCAAGGAAGCTGTAGACTTCCTTACTTGCCACTCTTTCTAATAGGTGCTCGGTGATCGGAAGCGGATAACTATCTCTAATAGTGGCTGCGTTAACTTTCTTCAAAAGTTATTGCATACACGTAACTTCCCATTCTTTTTGGGCACCACTACGATGGGGGATACCCACTCAGTGTGCTCAATTTCATAGATGAATCAAGCTTCAACCAAACGATCTATCTCTTCCTTGATTTTGGCAGCATAGTTATCATTGTATGTGTATGGCTTCTGCTTAGAGGGTTTGGCCTTTGAGGTCATAGGAATTGTATGTGAGCATATATCAGGGTCTACACCTTTCAAGTCGTTGTAACTCCAAGCAAATACATCTTTGCATTCTCTTAGCAAAACTATCAACTCTTGCTCCTCTTCCTCTGTCAGGTCATGTCCTATGTATGTGCATTTTTCTTCTCCTTCTTCTATGGTTACAACAATCTTCTTGGTGGTTTCCTTGTTATCATAGGCCTCTCTCTAGAAGACATTGACATAGTATAGAAGTTGGCTGAAACAGAAATTACTCTAGACATTGGTACTCTGTTGAAGAACTCTCCTGCGTGTAGGAAGCAATTCTACAATGAGTATATCAAGAAGCCTCAGAAATCCCAAGATAAGAAAAAACAAGAGAGATTTAGGGCATCATTCAAAGCATCACAACCCACATCAACTCGAATGCTCCAATGGTAACGATAGAAATTAAGGGATATGCAGTCTCGGGTGTCTAGCTGGACATTGGGGCAGTAGTCAATTTGATGACTGAATACATGATGAAGGCTCTCGAAATCACACACATGGAGGATACCCCTATGTCCTTGAGAATGGCTGATCAAACTCAAGTGAAACCTACCGATCTTTTGAAAATTTGAGCACAGTCATTGGAGGATTAGAATTTAGCGTCGACTACTTGATAGTCAGACTAAGGACCATGGAGGCCACTTTCTCCATTCTATTGGGATGACCATGGCTTGTACAGGCCAATTGTGTGCATGACTGGTGCACGTGTTTTATTACAGCTGGACCAAAGTCCAATCGGGTGCAAATCTAGGTTTCTTCAAACGCAAGTGGCAAGAGAACGAAAATAGAGGAGGAAATGGAGAAAAAGGCAAAAGAGAAAGCTAAACAGGAAAAAGCGTGAGTAAGGTTTTCTCTAAACATGGATCCCTACAAGGATCTTCTTTAGGATGGGTTCAATTTATAGTTATTCAAATTCCAAAACACAAAAATGTGAGATTTCAAGAATCTGTTAGCTTAGAAGGATGACTCTGATCAAGAGTTTTTAGGATGGTTGGCAAGTATAAGTCAATATGGCTACTACACAATGAACTTGGATTCAAGGAAGGGCAAGGTAAATGACCCCCTAGATGGAGGAATCCTAGAAGATGATTCAGTTCCTTGATTGGTCCCCACAATGAAAGTAAGACACTTGAGAAAAAAAGTCAAGGCTCTAGAAGTTGAACTCCAGGGTGGGTGTTATGGGTCAGAGACAATGATGAAAGGAAACCAAATGCAGAAGGATTGGATGTGAGAGTCGAGTTAGATGAAGAAAATCCGAATAGGGAAGGAAAAGCTAAAGAATAGAGGGCCAGTGGTGCATGTAGACTATTAGGGAATCAAAAGAGAATGTAGATGGAAAAGGGTGAGATGGTAGAGGTAGGATTCACAAAGGAAGAGAATGCAGTTAGCAAAATGGTGGATCTTTTCCATAAGGAGAAGAAATCCTTCAAATTGTGGGAGTCGTCCTTCTAAAGCTCAGATGTCATACAAAGCTGATGGAGAGGCAAGATGGTCATCAAGCTTCTGGCACAAGCAAAGTGCATGGCACCATGAGCAAAGACATATGTGGGAAAGGCCATAAGAGCAAGGGAAAATTGGGAAGAGAAAAGTGGTGTATTGACAACGATGGTTCTAGCAAGAAAAATATGATCAAAAGAGAGACCTCTTGGAGGGTCAAGACAAGGGGAACCAAAATGCTTATGGAAAAAGGACTTCTAGACACGAGGGATTGAAGAAAGAACACACATTGGATAATGAATTAGAGAAGATCATGGAAATTAGAGAGCCTCATGCAAAGGGCATTGGCAATAATGATAGAACGTAGAAGAAGTCAGGATTGGCTCATGCCGAATGTGCCAAGATAATCAGTTCAAAGTCCTATGAAGACAATGATTTTGATAGTTGGTAGAACGTACATAGGACGGTTGGAGAATATGCATGGAAGGGATTTCCAGTGAACTATTGGATGATGGGATTGTTTTGCTTGATTTGGATGATCTTACAAGAGATGTGTGATTGGATACGAGAACAAAGCAAGAGTGGCATTGTCTTTTTTATTAGATAGTTTACCTCCTATTTGTTGAGATCACGAAACTACTAAACCAAGTGTGTTGTTATGCAGGATCATTAGGGACTAGGCGATCGATGGCAGATCAAGTGTACCAAAATGCTCTATTCGATCTTGTAGTATATTTTGTAGATCAAGCACTAGCAAGCATGGAGATACCGGTCGAGAGCTTACGGATAGAATATAACGTGGAGGAGGGCCATTGGCTAGTACATTTCTGGAAATAAGGTCTTGACATTGACTTCAAATTTCCCCAGTTTGAGGAGTATTTGCTTGGTTGGATGGGGTATGCAGAGGATTGGTACTTTTATTATGATAGCATGTGGGAAATACCTAATGAGGTAAATGATATTTATTGGGCATGGGCAGATCAGCTAGTTATATGTAGCGATGATGCGGTTGCTGAGGTAGAGCCTGACTCACCTCCTGGAGAGCATTGATCACCGATTATGAATGGGACGAGGTAGGAATTTTTGAGGGTGCTATGCTACATTATGGCTATGGGAGGGACTTAAAGGTAAGATAGGGAAATCTAGTTTGATAAGCCTCTTTGAAATTATTCGGTTATGTTATATAATCGTTATGCCCTAGGAAGTAACAACCAAGGGAAGATCAATCTATCAGCTTCTACGGATGTGTTTTGGTTATTTTTTGTGTGTGAATGATGTGCGGGAAGGCTGGGGGAGATGCTCCTTTCTATCTCTCCCTAACTCTTAGGATGGGGGAAAATGAAAAAATAATAATAAAAAAGAAAACAATAAAAACAAAAAAAAAGTGTGTATATATGTGTGCGAGTGTGCTATGACGGGTTAGTAGGCAAGCGGAGTCATCATGGCTAGGTGGTCAGGACCGTGACCTGACGCTTGCTTCGCCATAGGCCTGGATAGTTACATGTCTATATCTTTGGTGCTATGTACCATAGCAGTTTGATAGGTGAGTGGAACCATCTTGGCTGGGCGGTCGAGACCATGAGACACACCCAGCTTCACTACAGGCTAGCACATATATTTGTGTGTGTATATCATATATATGTTCATTGTGTGCTATGTTGTGTTGGTAGATGGGTGGAAAAAACCTAGCGGGATTTTTGTGGATTGATAAAAGATATTGTTGACTGAGCATATGCTTGCAGGATAATCTTGGGTGAATCGGACTTATGATCACATCATTGATGTTTTTGAGTTTTTGGTTTTGTTCAATGCATTTATGACTTTGACTGTGAGAAATGTATAGATGATATATTTTCTAGGTTTTATTGTAGGATGGGGTGAGATGGGAAAGGAATTGTTGTTGGAATTTGGGGCCCCAGGATCGTTCCAATACTAAAAGCTTTTGAGCATGCACACTTAATAGATCAAGATGATATGTGAGAGATAGAAAGAAAGAGATCTTGAGACAAGGATAAGAAACGTAAGCTGGATGCTTACTCACTAAAAAATAGATGTCCAAATTACAACATGGGAGTACTACTCAACCATATAATGTGGTGCACTCACTAATCGAAGAATAGCCAAGAAGATGATGATACAAAATTCAGATTATGCTGTTATAATCTGAGTGTGTGTGAAGCAAATGAGCAATGAAGCGAACCTAATTCTCACAAGATAGTGCAATAAATCTGAAAATCAGCAAACCCTAATTCTAAAATTAGGGTACAAAAACCCTAAAAATAGAATATAAGGCTAACTTACAAAAGACAGCTGCCTCCACCTTGTAGAAGACTTCTTGCTCCAAGGGAGTAGCCTCTCTTCACCTCCAAAGCTTCAGAACTCCAAATTCTAGCTTGTGCATTGTCCAAGAGTGTGCCCAACAAGGTCTTTATATAGTATTGTAGCCTTCATAAAGCAATAGCAAAAATCTTTACAAAAAATCTTATCGTAAATTTAAAAAGCCCTTATCGTAATTTTTTTTACAATTGATTTTGCTTTTTTAACTTAAAAATTAATGATCGCAGAAATATGCTTTTGTTGTGATTTAATCACCCAAATAAACTTGCTTTTGGTCCACTGGCATCTTAACCTAGCTTTTCAATATTTTAGTCCTTTAGAAAATGCTTTTCCTCCATTTTGAGCTAGATTAGGATTTTGATTATCTCCCTGTTCTGACCTCTGATGGAAAAATGAAGCATACCACTAGATAGCTCTTGCCAAGCTCTATCTATCTAGCCTAAAAAAAGTTTTTCCCAAACTGTACAAAAATGCTAAGTCCAAAATGTAGAATTGTTGGAATGTGGACCATATGTACATTGACTTCCAACAATCCCTCCTTCAATCTCATATTGGTACAAGCTTCAGTAACCTGTAAATCTTCTCATGACTATCTCTAGTCAATGCTTTGGTAAATATATCTGCAACATTCTCACTAGAAGGAACATAAACTAGCTCAATGTGCTTCTTAGCAATCTGCTCTCGAATATAGTGGTAGTGTACCTCTTTATGCTTTGTCCTTGCATGATGTACTAGAATCTTTGCTATAGCTATTGCACTTTGGCTACTTGAAAATATCTGAATTGGTTCATGTACTCTCACATCTAGATAACTGAAAATCTTTTACAACCAAACTGACTCTAGAGTAGCTGTAAATGCTGCACGATATTCAGCTTCACATGATAAGTTGCAATAGTGGGTTGTCTTTTCGAAAGCCATGAGATAAGACAATGTCCAAGATAAAAACAAAATCCACTAGTACTTCTTCTTGTGTCTCTATCACCTGCCCAATCAGAATCTGAAAATCCTTTTAGTAACAAATGTGTAGATTTCGAAAATACCATAGCATAATTTGAAGTTCCCTTTAAGTATCGAAGGATCCGCTTTACTGGTTTCCAATGTAACACTGTCGGATTCTGCATGAACCTTGATACTTGAGAAAATCCAAACTGTATATTAGGACGTGTATTACAAAGATATATCAAGCATCCAACTGCTTGGCTATATAAAGTAGCATCAAATGACTCTGCATCTGCTACCATCGATAAAGACGTGTTCTGATCCATAGGTGTTTGCATAGGTTTAGAATCACTCATCTGAAACCTCTCTAAACGTTCTCAATGTACTTCTGCTGTGTCATATAGATAAACTCATCCTTAAACAGATAATAATGTCAAGATTCCCAAATCATTTACATCAAATGTTTGCTTCAATTGTTCTTTGAACATAGCAAATCTTCATCTCTGGGACCTGTAACTATAATATCATCCACATAAATGATTGCTATAATCATCAGACCTGGTTCAACTTTGACATAAAGAGTAGGAGCTGCATCTGAGTTATGGAAACCAATGGACAAAAGATATGTATGTATCTTTTCATACCATGCTCTAGGTACCTGTTTTAAACCATACAAAGCTTTTATAAGCTTACATACCAAATGTTCTTTACCTGTCTCTTCAAAACCTTCTAGCTACTTAATATACACATCCTCATATAAATCATCATTTAGAAAAGTAGTATTTATGTCAAGTTGATATATATGCCAACCAAAATGTACCGCTAAAGCAAGTATTGACCTAATAACAGTCATCCTAGACATAGGAGCGAATGTCTCGTCATAATCAATACCTTTTTGTTGTGCATATCCTTTGACAACCAATCTTGCTTTGTACCTATGAATAGTACCATCTGCTTTCCTTTTAATTTTGAAGATCCATTTTACACCTATAGCTTTCTTTCCCTCTGGTAACTCATATAGCTGCCAAGTTTGATTCTTATGAATAGAATCAATCTCTTCTTGCATAGCTTTTCTCCAAATAGGAATGTTAAGTGCATCTTTAACACATGCAGGTTCATCTTTAACTGTCGTAAGTGCCAAAATATCATGAATCTCAAAGTCTTCAGCAAAACTTACATGATCTTTTTGTTGTTGTCTCATCAGACTCCTTGTTCTTCCTGTAAAAGTCTTTATACCACTATCTTTCCAAGTCTGATATAACCATGTAGGTGTATCCCTAAATAGTGGTGAAACTCTTTCCGATCCTTCAGCTTCCATAGATTCTGGAACTTGTCCTTTTCAGGGACTAGGACTTTCTGGAGCTCTAAATTCTTCCATTTCTGGAACCAAAGTCTGATGTGGAATTGACTCTGTAGAAGGTTTTGAAATTCCTTTTTCTTCACTCTTTCTTGAATCCTAGGAATTTTAACTCCGTCCTGATATGGTTTGACATGTAAATACAAATTCCTTCTAAAAAATCCATGGTCATTTTCACTAATGAACTCTGGAATTTCTGCTTCTGTATCATACATTTTATTTTCAGCAATATAAGCATTACATGAAAGAATAACTTCACCTGTCTCTGGAACATAAAACCTGTATCCTTTACTCTCAACAGGATATCCAATAAAAACAGCTTTCTTTGCCTTTACATCTAGTTTGCCTCGGTCCTTTTTCTCAACATGTACATAAGAAAGTGATCCAAACACTCTGAAGTAACTCACATTAGGTTTTCTACCAAAATAAGCTTCATAAGGTGTGATTACCTTTAAAGCTTTTGTAGATGACCTGTTCAAAATGTGATTAGCTGTATGTATTGCATCAAACCAGAATTTTGGTGAAAGCTTCTTGGATGCCATCATGCTCCGCATCATCTCAACAAGTACTCTATTCTTTCTTTCTGCAATACCATTCTGCCGAGGAGTATAAGCAATAGTAAGGTGTCGAGTAATATCTTTCTCATCAAGAAATGTCTGGAACTCATTTGACAAATATTCTCCACCTTTATCACTTCTGAGAATCTGGATAGTTTCCCGATTTTCATTTTCAACCATAGCTACAAATTTCTTGAACATAGGAAAGACTTCTGACTTCAACTTAAGACCATATATCCATGAGTATCTCGTAAAATCATCAACAAAAAAAATAAATCTGAAACCCTGAATAGAGTATGCTCTCATAGGTCCATTCACGTCTGAATGAATAATCTACAATTTCCTGGTAGCTGTAATATGACCATGTTTCTTGAAAGGTAGTTTATGCATCTTACCTTCAAGACAACCTTCACATATATCTGAATCATCTGGTAGCTTGAATGAGGGTAAACTCTCAACCATACCTCTGTCTTTGATACTCTTGAGAGCTCCAAAACTTATATGTCCAAATCTCTCATGTCATAGCTTCATATCTTCCACCGGTGACGAAGATTTGACCGCATATGCCTGACTGATTTTTGACAAAACAAAAATCCCTCCTCTATGCTCACCTTGCAAAATACATTTGTCTTCTTTGTGTGATAAGATCTTACAAAGATCTCTCTCAAATACAACTTTAAGACCATCACCTAAAAATGCAGATATGAAAATCTGTGCAAATCACACTGTTCTTCCTTGTATCACCTTGTAGGAGCATCACGGAAGTGACAAGACATGGGTAAAGCATGCCTCTAATTTTGCAGATGGAGAGCTTAAAAATGAATTTTGTGCATTCCTTTTGGCAATGTTGAAAATGCACAAGCATTCAAGACTGCATTTGAAGATGTGCAGAAAGAGATGTCTATCAAGCTTGGGGGTGATAGTGGGGATGCTAAGAAGGTGATGGAGCTGCTTGAGGATCTCAAAGTTGTTGACAATGAGGCTATGAAGGCATAGGGTGGATCCAAAGAGAAGGCTGAGGAGCCTACGCCAGTGAAGAAGGATGCTTCAATTGAAGAGAAATAATCCATCTGCATTTTACTCTGAAGCTATTTGAGGCCTGAAATGCTACTTGTAATTTGAGGGCATCCTGAAGGAGTTACGAGGAGAGGGGCAAGATTGATGATCATGTTCGAGAGAGCTTTGAGTGTATTCTATTAGATTTCCTGCATGGGTGTGGAGCAAGGTCTACAGGGAGCGGTGGCTTAAAGGATTGGGGGCGGGCGGTGGTCTGCCCGCCCCTATCAATCTCTGGCGGAGAGAAAGCAATCGGGGGTTGGGCGGTGGTCTGCCCGCCTTTGTCAGTTGCTGGTAGAGAGAAAGTGATCGGGGGGTGTGCTGTGGTCTGCCTGCCCTTGTCAGTTGTTGGCAGAGAGAAAGCGTTCAAGCGGGGATGCCCTTCATTAACACATGCTTGAGGGACTGCAAGGAGGACATTTTGGGGGAGTCGGTGGCAAGAGAGTGGACTTCAGCAACAGGGGGGTTTGTTTTTAGGAACCAGAGTGTGTAGAAATTCGAAGAGGGAGTTTTAGCATCGAGCAGATGGGGAGGGGGGGCTGAAATCGGGAGTGTGTGGTTGTCTCCTTTACCTAAGAAGCAAGAAGGAAGAGTAAGGGAAGAATTTTTTTTTTTTTGTCCTGGGCTATTTGGCAATGACTGTTGTCTCCTGCTATCACAGCAAAAGGGGGTATCCAGCGGATTTCCAGCCTTCTTCTTGGGGGGGGGGGTGCTCTCGATGGTTGACAGGAGGCACAGAAAAGAGGAGGCAGTGAATTTAGCATGGGTTGTTCATTCAAGGAGGTTTTCTATTGTTTTGTTGGGGGAGTTCTATTGATGTGGAGGTGAAGGAGAAGATGGGGGGAAGGACATGCTGCTGGCGGGCTTTTGTTGGTTCTTTCCATCCGTTGTTTGGGTGTGGCCCACGATGGCTAAAAAGATAAAGGAGGGAAGGGAAGTCCTGAGAAAGAACGAGGATAAGAAGTGTGGGTACGCTTAAGGCTGAAAGGGCTCAAGGTATCCTCAGTTCAAGATTGATGTACCGACAGCAAAACTGGGCAAACATCAAGTTCATGTGTGGAGTGAATATCAGAACTGAAGCTTATGCGAGGTGCAAAGTTTGCATTATTTAAATCTTCTGTTGCGTTACTTGGTAAATCTGTATTTGGATGTAATTGCATTGGCCTTCAATCTGAACAAATGCACACAACATTTAAGTTTATAGCATGTTGACATTCACGAATTGTGGGACTTAGAAATCCACGTGTATGAGGCTTTGAAGCTAAGTTCCTGCAAAGAAACCTTACGACTTAACAGTATCAAAATCGTTCTCTGTATTTAGCTTTAATGGTAATTTATAATTGGTTGTTGCTCCTGACAGAATGCTTGAAAACAAACATAATTATGATTGTGTGCCGGCCTCAAATTAGCATTAAAACTCACTTTGTCATTCGGTACTACTCTTGAACCATATAAGCTGATATCCACTTGAAACAAGGGAAGAAATGGGCATATACGAAAAAATGCTTGTAATGGAAGTGAGAACCAGAATAATTAGGACTCCCTCTCATATTCATTATGTATATTATGACCAAATGCTTCAGGATTTGAAAACATGGATGAGTCTTGAACCACAACCTATATCCAAGTGCTAAGTTGTATTCATTCATCCTCATCCGGTCAAAAGAAACCAAACTAAATGTCTCCTTCATTCACATGAAGATTTACATGAAGCTATTGCTCCCCCTCGCATCAATCCCTGCTTATTAGATATGATGCTTTTATGCTAATCATTAAATCTAGAGCCATCAACATCGTAAGGTCATGCCTCATATTTTCTACCCTTGCAACCATGTGATTTTAAGAAGGTGAGAGTGTATCCTTAGTGTTCCTTAGTGCTCTGTATATAAACAGATGCGATTGAGGGTCGCTTCATGATAGTCTTTTCAAGACTTAGGTTTCTAAGAAAATAATAAAATAAAAGTAATTGGGCAGAGATTTTCAGTTTTGTATGACCCCTTGTACATAACTAAGGGATGATCTCCTTACGTGTTTGCATGATAGAATGGAACAACAACATTATAAAATGAGGGTCTATGAGAGCATGAGAGAGAACAATACATACAAGCATACACACACATGCATACATAGACACATACAAACATATACACATGCATACACACACATACCCAAACATACATGTAGAATGTTCTTTTTAGGTAGAATGTTTTTTTTTTTGCAAGTAGAATGTCTTTTGCAAGTGGAATGTATTTTTTTTGTTATAGTGTGTGTTCCTTCTTTGCTTATGGTTTGCAACTTTTTTATGCTTATGGCATGCAAGGCAAGCCTTATGGTTATTTTTTCAAAGTTCCGTACTATAGGGGAGATGTTGTCAATTCTTTTTTTGTTGCATGACCTTATATACGTCATTATATACATAGATAAAAAACATGCATGCATGCATGTATGCATACATACATACATACATACATACATACATACATGCATTCATGTGTACATACATACATATGTATTTACATACATACATACATACATACATATACGTACGCACGTACATGCATGCATACATAAACATATTCATACATACATGCTCACATATATACATGTTGTTCACTTGTAACATAGGGTGTGCTCATACACTTATAATTTATCAACCCATGAAGAGTAGACCTAGACCTAGTTGTAGTAAGTGGCATAAGAAGATATGATGCATGGATGTCAAGTAGAGTGACAAAGGTATCTCCCCTTGTTAGCCTCCTAAAAGATCCACAAGTGTATCCTTCTCAAAGCTCAAGGTCCTATATACTTGATGGAGTTGACTGTGCACATATCTACTATTTCCAAGCCCTTGCTCACCGATAGATTCAAGATGCATGCTATCTGATGTTTCCATAGTGCATTGGTATGGAATGCTTCAAATAGGACTCAATCAACAAAATGCTTGTAAATCTTTCAATGCTTGTTCGTTTGATGGGTGCCTCAACTCGTCTCAAAGCTATCAACAAGCACTATAGTTTTCAAGAGGTAAATATAAAAAAGAAGGAGTTTTAAATCCCTCTATAGAGCTCATGAGCCTATAGAATGCCTTTTTCTCAAGCATTAATCACCAAAAACAAGAGTTTAATCACATTTAGTGACTTCAAATAATGCAAACAAGATAGACGATACTTCCATAACTCACAAACAAGCGTCATACACCCACAATCACTCGCTAAGATCACTTAAAATGCACAAAAAGTGCAAACTAAAATTTTCAAGAAGAGAGCTTACAACTTCATTCCATAAAAAAAGTCTTTGTACAAGTAAAGTCTTGGTCTTTATATAGGATTCTCACAAGAAAATTCCCTTTTTTTATTTATAAAAGGTCTTGAAAAATATAAGGAAAAACTCTAAAACTATTCTTTCTCATAGATGTTTGAGGGAAGACTCTTCCCTACAATTACAAAGAAAGGTTAACAAAGCTTTGAATATACACAACTCTTCTTTGCTACAAAATTTAAAGGGATTTTTATAGTGATAGATAAAAATATATGTATTTTCTATCTAAAGAGTGGTTCAACTCAAAAAATAAATCGAAGAAATTTTGGGCCTTGCCATAACTATGTAACACGCTTCCCCTCCTAGATGTTGTCGTCCTTGACAAGGCCATTGTTGAGTTTGGGAGGGTGGTCCTTTCAAGTTGAGTAGATTGTGCACTAGTTGTCACCTATGGCATCTGGAGTATCTAAAAACATGTGGAATCTACTACCAAATAGATGCTACATTGTGGTCATGTTTGCTACAAAATGTTTTCAAAATCCTCCATCTGAATTTCCTAGAGTAGTGCATGTGAATGGATAGAAAACATGTGCCACATGCCATGTAATGTGGCCCTATGCACGAATACCCATGGAATGAAAAATCTCATGTTGGTGCAAAAGATGGGTTGAATAGATTGACCATGGTATGTTGATGAAGAAACTTCCTAACTAGTAGGTAAGTGTAAGAAGACATACCTGACATGAAGTTGTTGATTTGCCAACACAATCTCCGCCAAATAGAAAAGCACATAGGTCGATGATGTCACCAACTTCAAAGTGGTTTGTGAACAAAAGTTTACAATGGCCAATCATCACAAGTTGAACTGAATATAGTTTCTTTGTTTTGCATTTTTTTTTCCATGTTTTTTATTTTCTTCTTCTTTAAAACAAAGGGCACATGAATGAAAACATGAACAATTCTACTTCTTTCTAGATCAAAAAATAATATAAAAGGGAGTTATAAATATCACATTTATCAAAAGAGATGCTAACTGGAAATGGATATGCATGTAACTATTGAGTGATCCTAAGCTCTTGTGTGTTGCTTCCCCCCTTCCTAGCATACTTCATACATGAAATGTCCTTATTTTCCTCAGTGGGGTGTCTTTGAAGTACATTTGATCTCTCTATAGAGTCGATTGAAGATGCATAGCTTGCCTTGGTCATCATGAACCATAAGTCTATCGACTACATTTTGAATGATCTTCTCCCAAGAAATAACATCTTTCCTACTACCTTGGTTTATGCTATAAGAACTCTCTACGTTCCATTTCTATTTGCAATATATACCTTGCTAGTCTTTCACTAAGTGCCATGGTTTGTGGCAAAAATACTCGAGTTCTATGCTCAAAGAACGTAATGATAAAAGCATTTTCAAACATTTTCATGTAATAGGATGTTAGAAACATTAAACATGAGAAGTATGCCCACAAACGTAGTATGACACACTTCTAACATGTTGAGGATCATGTGTGTCATTTGGAGTGCTAAGCTTGGTACATGCTTCATCTTATATGTGTACTTGATTACCTTGATCATGTACTCGTGGGTGAGCTCATTCTTTGGAGGTGCTGGGAGCTAAGGATAGTTCAACCACTACTTCTTGATGGTTGGATTTTGTTAGTATCTCAAGATATAAAATTTTGTGCAGCAAAATTGGATAGTAACCTGGATGCTTCTATAAGAAAGGTGGAAACAAATGTTGATATATTTAGGTGGTGATGTGTGTGAACACACTAGGACCACCAGGGCACCTTTTTCCCTCTTTAGGAGGTTTTTTTCCCTATCTTGTATATACGCCTATAACCCCAAAAGATCACTTATCTTTGTACATTCTCTTGGTAATACTATTCAATATTGTGTCTTGTGCTCCAAGCTTCTTCTTCTTCCTTGTGATATTTGCATGCTTTCGCAGACCTCAAACTACAACAATTGGTATTAGAGTAAGTCATTGCTTCATCTAGGGCATCGTCGACACCCCTCCGGTCATAGTCTCTGAATTGCATGAGATTTGATGAGCATACTAAAGGTGATTAGGGGATCAAAACAGCTTTGTTCTCTAGTGTCCAAATTGCATTCTGAGCTCGTTTCGGCCTCCGAAGGCACTATCATAGTGCTTGTAGAGGCAATTTTGTCTTTTGATGCCAACCTATATACAGGTTTTGGTTCCCTAGTATAAGCATCTCAAAGTTTGCTATAGGTTTAGTAGAACTCGACATGGTAGTTCTATTTAACTTTTTGAAATATAGTCATTTTTTGTATCAAGGTATTTTAGTTAGTGGACATGGATGAAAGTAGCGATGTATTCCATATGTTGCCTGTTGAGGATAAGTTGGATGGTACCAATTACCCATTGTGGGCTCATATGATGCATCATGTATTGGTTGCAAAAGGACTTTGGAATATTGTGTAGGGTGTTGAAAAACATCCTATTACACCTACAAATATAATTACTGCAGATGATGCAGATGGCATTGAAGATGATGATATTCTTCAGGTTCTTGTTCGTGTTGTGGTTGTTGCTACACCTACTGTAGAGAAACTTTGTTGGGATGGCATAGATGCTCATGCACATGCATTGATATCCTTGTCTATCAAACATGCCATTATTCCTCACATTCACTCCTGCAAAGAAGCAAATGATGCTTAGGATACACTTACTACTTTATATCAGGCAAGGAATGAGGCTCATATTGCTTACCTCCAAAAATAGTTGGAGAGTGAGCACATGAATGAAGGAGATTCCATGGAAAGTTTTTTGACAAATATCAAAGATTTAAAGGAGCAATTGTTTCTACTAATGAAGCCTTGCCAAATAGTTCACTTGTGTAGATTGTTTTGAATGGTCTTCCAGATTCATATTAGAGTTTTGCTTCTACTTTTGATTGATGATGAAAGGCAATCCAAATGCCTTAACATTTGAAGAGTTAGTCTCTATTCTATTGCACGAAGATTAGTCTAGGCAGAACAAGTCTATTATGTGTGTTGCAGATCAAGCTTTCTTGGCTAGTAAGAAGGGCAAAGGTAAATGGAGCTCATCTACTAGTAAGCAAAAATCTACTAATTCTGCACAATCTAAGAAGGATGATGAAGACAAGAAGAAAATAGAACAATAGAAATTGTTTTGAAAATAATGTAAAGGAAATGATCATGTCATAAAGAGTTGTCCAAAATTGGCTACAAAAGAGGCAAAGAAAAAAGAGGCTAGAATGGTTGTTCTAGAGGCCTTTACACCTAAATCAGAGTCTGCAAAATCTTGTGCATAATGAAGAATGGGCATTTACTAATGTTTGCAGTTATGACCCATCTTCTCATGAACAACATATGTCTGAATTAGACTCACCTGTTTGGTACTTTGATAGTGGAGCAACCAAACATATTACCTTGCATCATAGTTTCTTCACTTCACTTGAGCCTGACCCTCCAGTTAATACTATCACATGTGCCAAAAACTCCTCTTATCCTGCCATGGGAGTTGTTAAGATCATTCTAACTACTACCAATGGTTGTTCTTTTACATTGTTAGATGCTCTATTTGTGCCATGGATCAAGAAAAATCTGTTATCAATTTCAGCATTAGCCAAGATTAGCTTGGTTGTGGAATTTGTTGATGATACATGTACAGTTCATGATATGTCAAATGGCAAAATCATTATTGTTGATATATTTAGGCAGTGATGTGTTTGAACACACTAGGACTACCCGGGCACCTTTTTTCCTCTTTAGGAGGTTTTTTCCCCGGGTTGTATATATGCCTATAACCCTAACGAGTCACTTATCTTTGTACATTCTCTTGATAATACATTAGGTATTGTGTGTTGTGCTCCAAGCTTCTTCTTCTTCCTTGTGTTGTTCACGTGCTTTCATAGACCTCAAACTCCAACAATTGGTATCAGAGGAGGTCGTTGCTTCATCTAGGGCATCATCGACACCCCTTCTATCACAGTCTCATAATTGTTGGAGTTAAACGTTCGCGAAAGCACGTGAAAAACACAAGGAAGAAGAAGAAGCTTGGAGCTCAACACACAATACTGAATGTATTATTACTAGAATGTATAAAGATAAGTAGCCCATTAGTGCAATAGGTGTATATACAAGACGGGGGGAAAAACCTCCTAAAGAGGGAAAAATATGCCCCGACGGTCCGAGTGTGTTCACACACATCACTACCTAAATATATCAACAAATCCCCCCTGGGAGTGATGTGATGAAAAAGGAGCTGACGCTCATGTATAAGGAAGTGCCAAGCTATGTGGAAATCACTCCACAAAAGGAAGTAAGCCCAAAGCTTTACGAAAAGCTTTAAACTTCTCCCTAGGCAGAGCCTTTGAGAAAAGGTCTGCAATATTCTCTTGCATGGGGACATATGCCAAGATGATCTCCCCAGCAGAGAACTTCTCCGTGACATAATGATAATGCACCTCAATGTGCTTAGTGCGAGCATGGAACACAGGGTTCCTCACAACTTCCAATGTGCTCTGATTGTCAGTGAAGATGGTGGTGGCAGAAGACTAACGAACACCCAAATCAGCCATCTGAGGCATCTGAGCCACACACTCAATAGTCACTGTGAAAGCTACCCTATACTCAATCTCACCTCACAACTGGAAGTGGCCAGAGTAGGCTGCTTCTTGATCAACCAAGATATACATGAGCTACCAAGCATGAAGCAAAAGCCACTAGGGGACACACGAGTGTCATAGCAACCAGCCCAATCATAGTAAAAAAAAGCATGCAAATCTAGTGGTAGTGATCCCCCCTTGGGATAAAACAACCCAATTAGCTGAGTACCCTACCAATGCTTGATCCCTAGGCAATGCATAAACTTGCTCATCTCTGAAACATCAAACTGAATATCTGGCCGAGCAATGCATAAGTAAATCAAGCATGCAACAACTTGCTAATAGAGAAAAACATCAAATGCATCTCCAACATCATGAAGACTCAGTCCTAAACCTGTCTCCATAGGAGTAGCAATAGGTTTACAATCTTTGAGGCCAAAATGCTACAATAATGTGTCAATATATTTCGTTCGACACAAATCCATTCCACCATCAACGTGCATATTAAACTGAATGCCCAAATAATGATGCAAATGCCCCAGATCATACATCTCAAATGAGGCCTGTAAATCAGCCTTGAAATCAGCAATATGCTTCTCATGAGGACCAGTGAGCAACATGTCATCAACATACACCAGAAGGATCAGAAGTACATCATTGGCACGCTTGACATATAAGGTGCTTTCAGTTGGATTGTTCTCAAAACCATGTGCAATCAGATAGGCATGTATCTTTTCATATCAAGCATGTGGTGCTTGCTTTAAACCATATAATGCCTTCGTTAACCTGCACACCTCGCTTTCATGCTCTTTTTGCACAAAGCCACGGGACTGAAAAACATACACTTCTTTATGCAAGTCACCATTCAGAAATGCTATTTTAATGTCCAACTGATGTACATTTCAACCATGATGAGCTTCAAGTGCACATATGCTACGAACAGTAGTCATTCGGCAAGTGGGAGCAAAGGTTTCATCAAAATCAATGCCTCTTTCCTGCACATAACCCTTTGCAACAAGCCTAGCCTTATACATGTCAACTGTACCATCAGGTTTACGCTTCAGCTTGTATACCCACTTAGTGCAAATGGCTCTCTTGCCAGGAGGCAAGTCATATAAAGACCAAGTACCATTCTTCATTATAGCATCATATTGAGATTGCATAGCAGCCATCCAATTTTTTGAATTTTGTGCTTCATCAAACGAAACAGGCTCAGTCTCATCATAGAGACTAGATGTAGCGATAGCATAGCAATCTGATGCAAAAGAGGCACTATGACAGCCTAATTGAGTATGATATGATAGAGGTGCATCTAATTTGCTGTGACGCAAAGTCTGCACCAACCATTTTGGCATAGTTTTTGCCTCCTCAATATCAGCTCTCTCATCAACAAGTGCATTAAATCTACAAAGCATCTGACAATGTGAAAGAACTACCATCAGCAATAGTCAAAATGATCTTACCAACTCCCATAACAGGATAAGAGGAGTTGTTGGGACATGTAACAATATTCCCTATAGGGGCACACTCGAGTGAAGAGAAGGAACTGCATTGCGAGGTAATATGTTTGGTCGCCCCACTGTCAAAGTACCAAACATCTGAGTCTACTGCAGACATGCACTGCTCATAAGAAGATGGGTCAAAACTGCAAACAGTAGTAAATGCCCATTCTTCTTCCTCCACAAGATTAGCAAACTCTGTTTTTTGTGTAGAGGTCTCTGCAACAACCATTCCAGCCTCTTTCTTCTTTGCCTCTTTAACAGCCAGTTTTGGATAGTTCTTTATGATATGATCATTTCCTTTACAATACTTGCAAAACAATTTTTGCTTTTTTGATTTCTTTTCATCTCTGTCTTCCCTCTTCGATTGTGCAAAATTAGTAGATTTCTGCTTACTAGTTGAAGAGCTCCATTTTCCTTTGCCCTTCTGACTAGACAGGATAGCTTGATCTGCAACACGCATAATATACCTATTCTGCCTGGACTGATCTTCAAGCAACAGATTAGAGAATAACTCTTCAAATGACAAGGCATTTAAATTGCCTTTCATCATCAACCAAAGAGTAGAAGCAAAACTCTGATATGAATCGGGAAGACCATTCAGAACGGTCTACACAAGTGAGCTATCTGGTATAACCTCGTCAGCAGAAATCAATTGTTCCTTCAAGTCTTTGATCTTTTTTAGAACACTATCCATAGAATCACCTTCATTCATGTGCTCACTCTCTAACTTTTTTCGTAGGTAAGAAACACAAGCCTCATTCCTACCTTCGTACAATGTGGTAAGTGTATCCCAAGCATCCTTAGCTATTCCGGAAGAGCGAATGTGAGGAATAATGGCATGCTTGACAGACAAAGCTATCAATGCATGTGCCTCGGCATCTTTGCCATCCCAACGAATTTGCTATGCAGTAGGTGTAGCAAAAACCGCAACACAAATAGAAATATGCAAAATATCATCATCTTCGACACCTTCTACATCAACTTAAGTACCTGCACTTGTAATAGTTGCAGGTGTAATAGGACGTTTTTCAATGCCCTACACAATGTTCCACAGTCCTTTTGCAACCAATACATGCCACATCATATAAGACCACAACGGGTAGTTGGTACCATCCAACTTATCCTCAACAACCAACATACGAAATAGATCATTGCTTTCAGCCATGGTCGGTGACTAAAATACCTTCATGCAAAAAATTGACTGTATCTCAAGAAGTTGAACAGAACTGCCTAGACAAAGTCTACTAAACCTGTAGCAGAGTTCGAGATGCTTCTACTGGCGAACCAAAATTGGAATATAATTTTGGCACAAAAAGACAAAATAGCCTACACAAGCGCTGTGATAGTGCATTCGGAGGTCGAAACGAGGTCAGATCTTGGAAACACACTGACTATGCTCACCAAAATTCGTAGGATTCTGAGACTGCAAACAGAGAGGCATCAAGACACCCTAGATGAAGCGGCGACATGCTCTGATACCAATTGTTGGAGTTAGATGTTTGCCGAAGCACACGAACAACACAAGGAAGAAGAAGAAGCTTGGAGCTCAATACACAATACTGAATGTATTACCACTAGAATGTACAGAGATAAGTAGCATGTTAGGACAATAGGCACATATACAAGCCAGGGGAAAAAACCTCCTAAAGAGGTAAAAAAGTGCCCTGGCGGTCCTAGTGTATTCACACACATCACTAGCTAAGTATATCAACAATAATTGCACAAAAATTGGTGAGCATACTCAAATCAATTAGGAGTTCAAAATAGCTTTGCTATGTGGTATCAAAATCATAATCTGAGCTCATTTTGACCTCCAAATGCACTATCATAGTGCTTGTGCAGATAATTTCATCTTTTTTTTGACAAAGATATATATAGGTTTCGGTTCGTGAGTATAAGCATCTCAAAGTCTGCTATAGGTTTAGCAGAACGCAATAGGGGAGTTGTGCTCAAATTTTTAAGATACAATCATTTTTTTGCATTAAGGTACTTAAGTTAGTGGCTATGGCTAAAAGAAATGATGTATTCCCTATGTTGGTTGTTGAGGATAAGTTGGATGGTACCAATTACCCATTATGGGCTTATATGATGCATCATGTATTGGTTGCAAAAGGACTGTGGAATATCATGGAGGGTGTTGAAAAACTTCCTATTACACTTGCAAATATTGTTGCTAAAGGTGATGCAGATGGCATTGAAGATGGTGATATTCTTCATGTTCCTGTTCGTTGTTGCGGTTCCTGCTACACCTACTATAGAGCAACTTTTTTGGGATGGCAGAGATGCTCATGCACACGCATTGACACTACAAGGAATATGGGTGCATAGCGACGGTTAAGGCGACACAATTTCTTCACTATAAAATTGCAAAATGCATCGCAAGAAGCATCGAGCACGGACGTTCGATTAAACGACGAGCCAAACGATGTTTTTTTCGATGTGTGGTGCAACGGGATGTGCGATGCTTGCAT
>CM035409.1:122403398-122618398 GCA_020310875.1 Ceratopteris richardii
CTTATGTTTTGCTCTAATTCCCCAAGATCAGTTCACTTGCTTTCCCTCAAATCACTAGATTGTATGTGAATGTACATCAAAGTGTCTTCTTGCTCACTGTTTGAATTCGATCCAGGTTAGGAACAAAAGTTAAGGGGGAAAACATTTGAAGGCGACATGAGGCTGATGTAACAGTTATAATAGCACAGCAAAATTGTTCTCTCTTATGTCAACCACACCTCCAACTGCATTTCAACTCTGAATCAAAAAGGGAATCAACACATTCATGATGCTAACACATTATCAACACAAAGGTCACTAAAGCAAAGAAATAGATAATTACAAGTATAGTGCATGATCAAATACATATTCACTAATCCAACCTATCGCTTCAATCAAAGACTGCATCCAACACTCCTACCCTTAGTTGGTCATTTCAACAGAGTTCCCAGATTTAAGACAACCAATATGCATTCTCTGTAACTAAGTGCAGCAAAATGTAAACTGACATTGATTATCCAAAATAAGTATTATTTATACAATGCTTACTAAGCAAACACCGTCTAGATTCAACCAAAAACGTTGAAGCACATGGACAACTACATCAATACAAACGGAGCAAACCATAAACACACATGCCCAGAGACTGTTGTTATCAACTGCCGTGCTCATGAGAACTCCTGCAACTATTGGAAACATGATATAAAACAAACATGAGTATAGTACGATAGCTGCCGACAACATTAGGAATCATAGTTCTTCTGTAAATCATATTAAACGGATCCTGCAGGCATCACTAGAAAATCAAGGAAGACGAAAGGAATCAGTGTATATTGCGAAAAACAACTTACAGCATACATTCGATCCATGAAGCTCATAGCATGAAATACTTCCTGTTAGTTCTCGTAAATATTGGCCAGCGTTCTTTTTCCACGTTGCTGTTAGAAGAGAAGGCAAGAAGTATAAAGTCTGCGCTACTTCTACGTATCTGGACAATGTGAGGAAGAAGCTTAGCCGGTCCCCAAACTCCGAAAGGATCCGACCAATGAAGTTTCTTTTTTTTTCTTCTACATCTGAGTGCAAGTGTGCATAGGGACCGCCCTCATCCACCTATCAACTAGAAACTGCAAGTGCCGCTGCATGCTTCCGCAATTGCCATAAGAACCAAGACATGTCAAATACACAAAAACTATAAGAGGTCAAAGAAATTTCTTATACAAAACTCTCTGCCAATCTTCTTCTGTAGCTCCTCCAAACCTGCCTTCCCCTAGAAAGGAAGACCTCTCCACCTTGCCTCTGTTGCCGACTTCCCCTCCCACCGTCCTTGTTCATCTCAGGCTCGAATTACACCTATGTGATTTGAATCAGTTTGTAATCACCCGTCTTCCTTTACATCTTTTGCACCTTAATGCATCTGTACAACCTGTCCTTGAGGGATGAATCGAGGAGATGTCTTATGCTAACAGCCTCCTTTTTCCATGTGGGTACTCATTACTTCGATGACCAGAATTCCCTTCAATGACATGCACCAAGAACCCCCACAACCTTGCCTTGTTGAAGCTGACAATTACTTTGAATGACACCAGGTCACAACAACATTTTCCCATCTTCCTGGGCTGTTATATCAGAACTTTATAATCCTGAATTACCACGGTGGCTGTCTCCTTAGTATTCATCATAAGCATCAACAGTCACTCCAGGTCGAGAGACCTCCTTCTCATTTCCCCATCCTCACAGCGTTGGACCTCAGAGGTGTGGTTAACACTGATGCTAACAGAGCGGGAAGGAGAAAAACAGAGAGCCACCCCTCCTTCTCATTGCTCCTCCAATGTGCGAAGCCTTGTTCTCCCTTCTATTCACTCCTACTGTGAGGGTCTTCCTTGCAAACTCCTCTGTTACAGTCCTTTCCCCAAATACTCACTCGAAGCAGATCTCCACCCTCTGTTCTCGCACTTTTGATCTCCCCTCAAAAACCATTGGAATATCTCTTTTCCGATCGACAAGGAGCAGCAAAAACTAACCCAAAGTTGTGTATTCCTCTATTGGAACCCCCAAGGAAGGAACTCTTCCTCCTGCTATATGCGATCAGAGCAAACTCAGCCTCGAAAACCCCCCAGCTTGCTTCTTCCTTTCCCCTAGCAAAAACAGCAGCATATCAATGCCAAGATGTCCCACAGCTGCCAAAAACTCAAAACCTTTTGGGATCCACCATAGCCGAGCACCCTCTATCCTCCTCAAAAAACTAATCCCAGCAGTTTATGCGCAATCTGCTAGCAAGAGCTCATGAATACCTCTTCCAAGCTTTCTCCCCGAATAGGCCCTCTGAAGGACTTCCTCTTTCAAGTTCACTGCTCAGACAAACATTTTCGTGGTGTTCTCAATACCGGTAGTAGTTCAGTCTGCCAATAAGTGCACCACTATATTCACCCTCGAAGTATTCTCTATCCTCTGCGTGGTTGATTCACTATCCACCAGATCCTTCTCCTCTCTTCCATGCATAGTGGCCCCTTGCGGAAGGGAGTCACCACCGACTGCCTTCTACTCCGATATATGATGCCCGTTTTCATCAGAACGGTGGTACTTCCCCCACGAGTTGCCCTTCTTCCTTTGATTTTCTTGCACAGAATAAGAAGAGAAACCCCCTCACTCTCTACAGCGAACCTCACCAAAGAATTACAGCAATCTTCTTGATCTGGCGCCCCTTCCACGCCCACCTTTGCTGCCCTTCGCTGACTCCATTGAACAGTAAAATGGGAAACTGAAGTCCTTCCTTCACAGTCTTTGAAACACTCTTCTTCCTTGCGCCCTTTCCACGCCCACCTTTTCCTAATCTCCAAATGAGTCCGGAGCATATGACAGGCAGCCCCCGAATGCGTTCAGAGAGAAAGAAGCCACCCCCTTCTTTGTGGCAGAAGAGAAAAGAGCAGCTGCCTCCGAATGAGTGAGAGGGAGCCCCCTTCTTGCGTGCCTCCCTTATAAAAATAAGGATGCCCTCTCTTATCATCAAGGTGAGGACGTGGCCTTTTCAATCTGTTCATAAAGAGCTCTTTTCGGCAAGACCCTAAAAATGCGAGCACAGTCTTGTACAGATAGCTTGAAGATTGCAGACACTTGCTCAAGCTCCATACGCTCAATAAGGACATTTTTTTCCAACAAATTCCCCATGTGGATCACTCATAGAAGAAAGATCACAATTTCCATCATGCTTGACATAGTAAAACTTCATAAAGATCTCTGCATTCTCCCTTCCTATGATCTCCTCAATTTCTTGACTAGTCCAAACATAGAAGGCACCTTCCTTTTTTCTCGAATGGCCCTCTTTCTCTAAGCTGTCAGCATCCTCTGCCGAGTAAATACCCCCATCTGGATCCAGCATGTCGCGCTTCAAATAGTCCAAGACATCACGTGCAATTTGTGCATAGAATTGAGACTTGGTGATTCACAGGGCATCAAGATAAGCATTTACCAATTGTCCTTGATCATACAACATTTTTTCAAAATGGGGCACATGCCAGTACTCATCCACACTGTATCTGTGAAAACCACCACCAATTTGATCATGCATCCCCCCCTTGGCCATGGCCTGAAGAGTATGCAATGCCATCTCCAAGGTTTTGGATGCATCCGTTGCTTTACCAGCTTGATGTAGCCGTTTGTACTGACGCATAATGGCATATAATTCCACAGGTCTAGGGAACTTAGGTGGTCCTCCAAATCCTCCAAGTTTGGCATCATAACCTTTTGCTAACTGAGTTTCTTGAAGTTCTAGTGCCCAGGAAAGCCATTTTGTTTCTCCTCCCACTTCAAATAGATCCAAAAGACCTCCTTTGCTTTATCAACTAAGCCACATTTGGCATACATGTCAATCACTGCATTTCCAACAGCAGTACCAAGTTCCCGATCCATTCTGATCATGATGGCATCATGTAGTTGCAAATACTTCCCTTCAAACATTTGATCACTCTTCAAATACCTGTAATCAAACATCTTCTTCTGCCAAATACAAACATATTAGTGCATCAAAACCAGCCAATTCCCGGGCTAACAGAATACATACACACACATACACATACACATACCCACATACACATATACATGCAAACATATACACATACATATATGCAAACATATACACATACATATATGCATACATATACACATACACATACATATAACATAAACACACATATACATATCCACATATATGCGTACACACACATGCATGCATGTACACTTATTCATACAAAATACATGCATTTATCCCACAATAATGTGTATTTCTATATATGTGAATATGTGTGTATGTGTAAATGTGTATATGTGAATATGTGTATGCATAAATATGTATATGTGAATGTTTATGTATGTAAATAATCAAATTATTAATATCAAATACCATTATTTGTAGATTTTGATCAATGAGATGGAACTCCACCACTGTCTCCTCATCGTGCAACAACTATATAGTGTAAGTATATCAAACATTTAATTTTAAATATATTTGATGGATACATAAATTATATATATTTTTGTTTCTTATTATAATCAGATTCTAATCAATCAAAGGGCACTCCACCACCTCCTACCCATGCAACGACTTCACATGTGTCCTCCGATAGGAATTATGATGAATTTTACTATCAAGACAATATTATATGTTGGTGTAACTCTTGTTATGGCACGTATCAAAGACCATGATTGGAATCTATTGAACATGAGGTAGAGTGTGGTACTTTTGAGCGTGCACCATCACCTGGTCAACGTGTTAATGCTTGATATGTATTTTTTATATAAATTAATCTCATTATTTGATTTAAAAACCATATACAAAATCAAATTACTGTTGATATGCAGAAATACTTTCTCGATGATGATGATGATGATAATTTTTCTCATAATGTTAATATACCTCGTACACGTCATGGACTTGCTGTTCATCAATTACAAGTAGAGGTTTCCAGAAATCCTCTACCTCATGGTTTAGAGACTGAAACGGCTGGAGATTATCCATTGCCAGCTCGTAATCGTTCTCTAGTACAAACATATGATAGAAGAAGATACGGAGGATGGAATAGAGGACCACTTCCTTTAGATGGAGAGGTTTTCAACTTTTGGGGTAATCGCTATATGATCGCTCCATCCACTACTACTAATGTTGGTTGTGGTCTCTTTATTCTAGAGGATTTGTATGTGCCTCCGAACTCGGAAGTCACTCTTATGTCATTTTGTGGTCCTATATATGGATGGGGAGATTGGCATCGACTTGCACGTTATGTTCAAAGCATGAATATGCTTGAATCCAGCATCCCTTACTTATGTGTCTGTATGTGTATGCATGTGCATTATGTATGCATATGTATACATATGTGTGTGTATGTGTCTATGTGTGTGTATGTGTATGCATGTATCTATGCATATGCATATGTGTGCATATGTGTGTGTGTATGCATGTAAGTATGTATGTATGCATATGTATATGCATTATGTATGCATATATGTGTATGTGTGTATGTCTCTCTATGTGTTTGTATGCATATATGTGTGTGTATGTGTGTATGTGTGTGTATGTGTGTGTGTGTCTATGTGTGTATGTGTATGTGTATGTGTGTATGTGTGTGTATGTGTGTGTATGCATGTATGTATGCATATGCATGTGCATTATGTATGCATATGCATGTATGTGTGTGTATGTGTGTGTATCTATATATATGTGTTTGTATGCATGTGTATGTGTGTGTGTAAATGTGTGCGGATGTGTGTTTGTGTAAGTGTGTGTGTCTATGTGTGTATGTATATGTGTGTGTATGTGTATGTGTGTATGTGTATGTGTGTGTGTGTCTATGTGTGTGTGTCTATGTGTGTATATACGTGTGTATCTATATATATGTGTTGGTGTGCATGTGTATGTGTGTGTGTAATGTGTTTGGATGTGTGTGTGTAAGTGTGTATGTGTCTATGAGTGTGTATGTGTTTATGTGTGTGTATGTGTCTATGTGTGTATGTGTATGCATGTATATATGCATATGCATATGCATTATGTATGCATATGTATGCATATGTGTGTATGTGTGTGTATGCATTTAAGTATGTATGTATGCATATGCATATGCATTATGTGTGTATGTGTCTATGTGTGTGTGTGTATGTGTGTGTGTCTATGTCTGTATGTGTGTGTATGCATGTGTATGTGTGTAAAGCTGTGTGTATATGTGTGTGTATGTGTGTGTGTCTATGTGTGTGTATGTGTCTATGTGTGTGTATGTGTATGCATGTATCTATGCATATGCATGTGCATTATGTATGCATATTTGTGTGTATGCATGTAAGTATGTATGTATGCATATGCATATGCATTATGTATGCATGTATGTGTATTTGTGTATATGTCTCTCTATGTGTTTGTATGCATATATGTGTGTGTATGTGTGTGTATGTGTGTGTATGTGTGTATGCATGTGTATGTGTGTGTATGCATCATTATGTGTGTATGTGTGTATATGTCTATGTGTGTATGTGTGTGTGTGTATATTTGTGTGTATGTGTGTGTGTGTCTATGTGTGTGTATGCATGTGTATGTGTGTAAATCTATGTGTATATGTGTGTCTATGTGTGTGTGTGTGTCTATGTGTGTGTATGTGTATGCATGTATCTATGCATATGCATGTGCATTATGTATGCATATGTGTGTGTATGCATGTAATTATGTATGTATGCATATGCATATGCATTATGTATGCACGTATGTGTATGTGTGTGTATGTTTCTCTATGTGTGTGTGTATGCATATATGTGTGTGTATGTGTGTATTTGTGTATGTGTGTATGTGTGTATGTGTGTATGTGTGTTTGTGTGTATGTGTGTATGTGTGTATGTGTGTGTGTATGTGTGTGTGTGTATGTGTGTGTGTATGTGTGTATGTGTATGTGTGTATGCATGTGTATGTGTGTGTATGCATGTAAGCACGTATGTATGCATATGTATGCATGCGTGTGTATGTGTGTGTATGCATGTAAGTATGTATGTATGCATATGCATATGCATTATGTATGCATATGTATGCATATGTATGCATGTATGTGTACGTCTCTCTACGTGTGCGTGTGTATGTGTATGCATATATATGTGTGTGTATGTGTATGTGTGTGTATGTGTGTGTATACATGTAAGCATGTATGTATGCATATGTATAACTGTATGTGTATATGTGTGTGTATGTCTCTTTACATGTGTGTGTATGTGTATGTGTATGTGTGTATGCATGTCTATGTGTGTGTATGTGTGTGTATATGTGTGCGTGTCTATGTGTGTGTGTGTCTATGCGTGTATATATGTGTGTATCTATATATATGTGTCTGTATGCATGTGTATGTGTGTGTGTAAATGTGTGTCAATGTGTGTGTGTGTGTGTGCGTAAGTGTGTATGTGTCTATGTGTGTGTATATGTGTGTGTATGTGTATGTGTGTGTGTGTCTATGTGTGTGTGTGTCTATGTGTGTATGTGTGTGTGTCTATGTGTGTATGCATGTGTCTATGTGTGTATGCATGTGTATGTGTGTATGTAAATTAGTGTGTATATGTGTGTGTGTATATGCATATGTATGTGTGTGTATGTGTCTGTGTGTGCATACTTGGCTTCAAGGAGTGTGTCACTCTCTCTCTCTCTCTCTCACTCTCTCTCTCTCTCTCTCTCTCTTTGTGTGTCCAAATCCCGACACAAATGTGCTGGGAGAAATCGATTTTTTTTTTTACATTCTAGAGCGTCGCTTATGCGACGCTCTGGAACACAGGACATCGCTTATGCGAGGCTTTGGAACACAAGAGGTCGCTTATGCGACGCTCTGGAACACAGGATGTCGCTTATGTGATGCTCTGGAACACAGGACATCGCTTACGTGATGCTAAAGCATCGCAGCCAGTTTGCCAACATCGCAAATAGCGTGGCTAATTAGTGATGCTATTTGTGACGCATAGTTTTAGCATCGCATAAGCGACGCTAACATCGCTTATGCGATGACAACTCTTAGAAAAAAAACCAGAGCCGTCGCTTACGCGACGCTACCGTCGCATAAGCGATGGTTCTCGTTTTTTTTTTCAATTTGGGGGCGTCGCTACACCCCCCTATTTCTAGTAGTGTGATAGCCTTGTCTATCAAATGTGCCATTATTCCTCACATTTGTTCTTGCAAAACAACAAAGGATGCTTGGGATACCCTTACCACTTTATACCAAGCAAGGAATGAGGCTCGTGTTGCTTACCTCTGAAAACACTTGGAGAGTGAGCACATGAATGAAGGAGATTCCATGGATAATTTTTTGAAAAAGATCAAAGATTTGAAGGAGTAGTTGATTTCTACTGATGAAGTCTTGCCTGGTGTTGGAACATCAAACTTTCATTATGCTTGAGGTGGATATGTTCTTCATGAAATCCATCATTTGGATGGTGCCACATATGTACCTTGAAGAATAGCACTTATGTGCAGATTATTTCTTTGTATTAAGTGGTTGATCACTTATGATCATTACTTCTAAGGTTCAAAGTATTTACCTTTGTAAAAGGAAAGAATAAAGGGCCTAAATTCCACGAGTTAGAAGTGGTTGAGATTTATTCTTAATCAATCATTCAAGAAGTAGATATGCATTCAACTTTATCTTTTCCTAGATTATAGGAAAAGATTCCTATCAATCTAAACTACCAAAGCCGCCTAATTTTGAATTCATGAAGAAAAGGCATGGTCATATCCTCAAGATTCTATATAAGGACTCCAAAACATTTTTACATTAATTAGAGTGTTGATTTGAAGCAATACATATACTCTTTGATCATTGTTTGGTGCCACTTCTATTCTCTGCTCCTTCCTTAGAATTAGTCAACTTGTAGAGATTGCTGATCTCTGTACAGAGCTCCAAATCAAATGTTTAAGCATTCATTGGAAATTATAGATGTCTAGTTTATTTGTACAATTTTTCACATCATTTGATTCAGTAACTTTAGAGAAATCTGAATTTTACAATCTCAGGGTCATTGTCTACACATCCCTAAAAAATCGTTTTTTTGAGCTAATCAAGGTGCAAATTATTTGTTTTGCATCAACTTGTTCTTGGTGATGTTCCAAAGTAACTATTGGGTTTTATTGCACTAGCCACAAGCCTACAAGGTCTATTTTACATATCCAAAGAGATAAGGCTATTCGTATGCTGGTTTGCTAGACCAACTTCACCACTTGAAAACTCAACTTTCCAAGCCTCTCCAAGCTTCTCGAACTTCTTTCAGTGGTATCAGAGCAACTTCAAGATGGGAGATGGTTTTCCATCAATGATTGAGAAACTTGATAGAAACAATTATGCTTCTTGGAAAACCAGAATGGAGGCTTATTTGTAAGGATGAAATCTATATGGGATTGTATCAAGTGATGAAGCGATGCCTACTCTAAGATCCAAGAGGACCTACTCAAGAGGAAACAGATAAGCTCACACTTTGGTGTGCAAGGGATGCACTAAAATCTATCTCTGATTTTCTATTACCACATATTAGAGGATGCAAGACATTGCAAGAGACTTGGGATGCCCTAGAGACTTTCTTTTTTTCTAGTACAAAAGCAAGGAAGAACCATCTTTGGAATAAGTTCAACTAGATGAAGAAGATTCCAAAACAAGCCATCACTGAGTTTATTATAAATTTCAAGGAGGTTGTTGATCAATTGGTATCCATTGGAGAGCTAATTGAGAAAAGGCCATCATGAGGCAAATTCTCAATGGGAGTAGAGGTGATAAGAAATGACACTATTTCACCACAACCTATGATCTCATCATGGACGTGCAAACTCTAGACTTCAACATCTTTCTTCCACAAATCTTCAATCAAGAGGCCAATAATAGCATAAAGGAAGATAACTCTTATCATGGTAATTCAACTAGTGCTCTATATGCAGACAAGAAGGACAAGAAGTTGAAAGGCAAGAAGGAAGAAGATGAAGAGGAGACTTCCCAAACTAACTTTGCAGGCAAGAGCAAGTGGAAAGGGAAGAAGAAAGGACCAAAGCATGACAAGACCAAAGGCTAGAATGTTCAACCTTGTGCCATCTGTGATAAGACCAACCACACCACTTAGAATTTTTGGTTCAATTGGAAGACCAAGAAAGGAAGTGGAAGAGGTGGATATGGAAGCAATTGAGGTAGAGGTGGACTCAACTTCAACAATACCAATAGAGGCCATAACACAAGGGACTACACTAGAATGCAATGAGAATATGATGCTATTATGAAAAATGGTACCTAGTCTTGATATGACTTGACTCTTGGCAAGAAGTCCATTGGCACTAAGTGGGTATATAAGCTGAATCATAAGCCTGATGGAACAATTGAGAGGTATAAGGCCAGGCTTGTTGCAAAAGGTTATGCTCAAGAAAGAGGCATTGATTTTGATGAAACCTTTGCTCCTACATGTCCAATGACTACTGCTTGTAGCATCTCTGCACTTGTGCTCATCACAGTTTGAACGTACATTAGTTGGAAATTAAAAGTGCATTTCTGAATGGTGACTTGCATGAAGAAGTGTATGTCTTTTAGCCCTATGGTTTTGTGTAGAAAGGGCATGAAAACAAAGTGTGCAGGTAAAAAAAGGCATTATATGGTTTGAAGCAAGCACCACATGCTTGGTATGAAAAGATACATGCCTACTTGATTGCACATGGTTTTGAGAACAATACAAGTGAAAGCATCTTATATGTTAAGTGTGTAAATGATGTGCTTTTGATCATTGTTGTCTATGTTGATGACATGCTGCTCACTGGTCCTAATGAGAAACATATTGCTGATTTTAAGGCTGATATGCATGCCTCATTTGAGATGTCAGATTTGGGGCATTTGCATCATTATTTCGGCATTCAGTTCATGCAAGTTGGTGGTGGAATCGCTTTGTATCAAACAAAATATATTGACTTATTATTGCAGTGTTTTACCCTTCAAGACTACAAACCTTTTGCCACTCCTATGGAAATAGGTTTATCGTTGAGTCTTCATGATGTTCAAGATGCATTTGATGTTGTTCTCTATCAGCATGTTGTTGGATGCTAGATTTACTTATGCATTATTTGGCCAGATATTCAGTTTTCTATCTCATAGATGAGCATGTTTATGCATTGCTCAAGTGTCAAGCATTGGCATGTAAGAGAAGCATATGCAAACCAAAACATATGTATGATACATAAAAAGCATAATAACATGAAAAATAATAAATGAAAAAGAAATAATACATGAATGCTATGCTGAAGTAGCTCACAAGACTCTTCTTTGTGTTTTTCTCTTTGCTCTATTTTGTTCTTTTTGATGGAAAAAAATTTCTCAAAATGAGCAACTTTCGATCAAATATAGAGCAATATATTATTTTGATTTGTTTTGCTTTTTCAATCGAGATCGTGTTTTATCAAAAAAGGAATGCCACTTGATTTTGTATTCAAAGATATTCAGAACCAACTATATTCGGTATTTTTCTATTATTTGGCCAAATAAATGCAACCTAGATGCAAAGACATCTCGATAATGTCATAACAATCTTATCAAATCTCTCTCTTGACTAATTATCACATCATTGCCTATGGAAGTGCATTGTTCTTCTCATTCTTCAATATTCACAATGGCCTTCTTTGTTTGTTCCTTATTTTCATACACTTCCCTTGTTGTTGCTTCATGCTTGAGCATCATTATGGTAACTTTCTTGTCCTCGACTTGGTATTTCTTAAATTTTTTAGGTTTTTCAAAGACTTTCAAGTCATTCTCTTCTTCTTGCTCTTCCTTTCTTGATATTTTATTTTTTCCTTGTAATTATCTTTCTTGCACTTGCTTCGTGGCATGATTTATTATCATGCGCTTGTAATTGGAACACAACACAATCATTCCTGTCACATCATGGGGGTTGTGAGAACACCTCTTGGGTGAGGTGGCAGAGATGCCACTTGGCACCAACAAGGACTTATGTAATATGGTAGAGGTATTTAGAGAGGTTGATCTCATTACTATGACGAAGGTGCGTGAGTAGTCTCTCATATGATAGCATAGAAACAGCTCGACGACTGGGAGGTTCGAAGAAGTAACATCTCTGTGTTTTCAATGATCGTCCGTGAGCATACAATCAAGTAAAAGAGAACCCGATCATAAAATTTGGTATCAAAGCTTGCGATCTACTCTACTTTCGCGCACGCACAGAGATGAGAGGCGTAGGGATTGAACCCGCAACCTCGTAGGAGGGAGGAAGAAGAGTAGCCGCGTTGCTTCATGGCTTGAGTGTTCAAGAATGTCGAGCTACATTTATTTATTTATTTTTTCAATCGACAGGCTCCATGAGTTTTTAGTAGAACTACACAACACATGGCCTGACGATGAGTTCAAAAGTATAGAGCTTAGAAATATATACACACATATATGTGGTAGCATCAAAGAGGCTTCTTCTCTTCCTTGGGTTTTGATTTTGAAGCCACACACGGTTGAAGGATTGGAGTAAAAGAGAACCTTCAAATAAGGATCGAGAACAGACAAGAGAAGAAAATGAGATCAACCTCTCTAAATACCTCTACCATATGACATAAGTCCTTGTTGGTGCCAAGTGGCATCTCTGCCACCTCACCCAAGAGGTGTTCTCACAACCCCCATGATGTGACAATTCCCCTTGAACTTCTATTTGGTGGGACAAAAGATTCTACATGTTCTAAAAAAGCTTGGTCTGTATCAAATAGAGTTTGTAACCATTCATCCATGAAGACACCATAGTCCTCCATGACACAAAATTCAATTACATGTTTTTCATTGACTAATATATCAAGCATCAGCAAGATTTTCATCAAGTCATAAGGTTCAAATTCTTCATCATTAAAGATCCTCAACATGTAAGCTAGATCCTCCAATGGTCTAGAAAAGGTTTGGTGTATGCATTCTTTCCCTTTGTATCTTCTTTCAACTTCTCACATAGCTATTATAAACACCCATAGATTTGTGCCTTCTTGCATCCAAGAGGGATCCTCTGAATGAAAAGTATGGATGGAGGTGGTCTCTTCATCCTTATGAAAAGCATTCCATTGTAGTGAAGTGATATCCCGAAAAGGAAAGTCTTTTAGATTTATCTTAGTGGTCACACTCAAACGTTGCGAGTATAAGGAATAAGATCAACATTCTTGACCACTTTGAGCTGATGCATGAGAGTTCTTCCTAAAATCATCTCATAGCCTTTTGGCCTTTACAAACTGAAAAATAGCAAGTGTGTGCTCAAACTTTACACATTCAGAGTACTATTCCCTCCAACAGTCTGAGAGGATGCTCTATGTGACTATCTACTAATTATAATTTCATTAGCATGGGGCCCTAGGGCCATTTCTCCCAAAGCTCTTATGTAGAAATGTAAACCCCTACACCTGATTCTACGATGGCTTTGGTTGTGTAATCATTATAGAGGATGGGCAAAAAATATTTTCCCTCATCCCCTTTACTGTATTCCCTAATTTTGTCTAATGGGATTCTCTTTACACAAGAGCTAGCTTGAGTGGAAGCAGTCTTTATTTTGGCTTCTTTGTGTGGCTTCATTTGTTGGGCTAGCTTATCCCAATGATGTGGTTTTACTTTCAAAAGTTCATCTAATGTGATTGTACATTGAGTTGTCATCTTTCTCAATTTTCTACAATTGATGGCTTTAGCTCAGTACCCTTGATCCATCTTCTTCTTTTTGTTGGTGCTTTCTTGTATTCTGATTTGGCTTCATACTCTTCCATGTATTTAGGAAGAGTGTTTAGACTCATGGTATCTTTCTCACGAATGTTGAGGTTTTGGGCATCACTATAACAAGATCCTTTAGGAGGATGCTCATTTTGTTGTCCCACAACTATCTCAAGGATAGGCAAGTTAGTATATTGTTCTTTCTTCCATTGATTTTCATGAACTGTTTCCCAAAGATGTTGAGACCAAGCTTCATCCATATCTGGTATGGTATTTTCTATCCCTACTTCTGTTCTTGGAAATCTAAGTATACGAGAAGCTTCTTTCAAAGATATGGTTTGATCTTGAGGTGGATCCTTATGTGCCACATTGTGTGAGTTCTTGGAATTGATGATCTCAAATCTAGGCATTTTATACTAGTATGGGCACACATTCTAGCATAGCTTGAGAAACTTCTTCCATCTTCTTGCACAATGCTAATGTTTATCATTCTACATGTTCTCAAAGATAGCACTTTTTGTGGTGCTTTAAGCTAGTTCCAATGGCTATTCTCACTTGACACGATTTAAAAACATTTGTAGGTCTTCCAGCATGGGATCCATTAGAATTGATCCTATTTGTTGCTTTGTTTGGGTCCTCTTGGGTTGATCTATAACTAAACTCACTTGCATTGATGCTTGTACATAATTATAAAAAGATTCATTAAGAAAATAAGTTTTCTCTTATTATTTTTGCAAGTTTTCTTTTAGATCAATCATTCTTTATTTCCACTTTTCTCGTTTTCCATGCATGCACTATCTTTTTACTTGGGTTCTCATTCTTATCGGTTGTGTTTTCTACAGTTCTCACATTTTGTTCCTCTTCAATTTCATGTGATGGACTATATACTTTGAATCTTGTCTGAATCTCTCTATGTTGAACTTGGGCTCTAGTCATTGCCTACACTAAAACTAATTTCTCATAGCCTATATAAGCTGGTCCTACTATCTTCATGATGCGTATCTTTTTAGTCTTCCATTTAGTTTTTTAAGGGCATTCCTTGAAGAGATGCTCTTTCTCACAATCTAGACAAAATCCACACTCAAATTTAGCACTAGGTTAGTAATTTAAAAGATGATGACATCCATGAATAGAGGGATCCGTAATACACTATAACAAGAACCTCTCATAGATGTCACTCTATTTTTCCTCTTAGGAGATCTAATTGTGTTGTATGATACATTAGAATAGTTTCCCTCTATTCCTTGATTCCAATTAGGATCTTGACCATAGTACTGGACATTATAAGAGGAAGTTTGATTGTGGCTCTTCCTAGTAATATGTCTCCCCTCAAGGACATTCATAAGTAGATTCTTGTACTTTTGGAGGTGGTGCTAATGATATAGGAACTATGTCTTCTTCTTTGTTATCTTCTAGGTTGGTATATTTCATAGGAACAAAATTTTGTGGTGGAGAAGGTTGTTGTCCCAAGATAGGCACTGATGGGTTATGATCTTGTTGAGCCATTTGTGGTGTAGGTTCCTAATAATATTTCAAATGATTGTAATTTCCTAGTGATCCATGAGCCATGTATGGGTACAACCTTGGTTGACATGCAAGAGGTTGTCTCATGTATTGTTGATTGTAATGAAAATAAACCATGGTATGTTTTTGTGAACTTTTGGAAATAATGAAAATATTGTGGCACCATTCTATCCACATGTGGTTGGGCTTTACCAAAAGTAAAATTTTGCATTGTGATGGTCTCCTTCCCATTGATAACACCTTTCGAGTGGTTGCAGATGTTGGCATGCACCTTGGTATATACGATTATCTGATGGGTGTTGAGTTCCCAATTTCTCAACTATCATGTTGACAAGTTCATGAATAGAGGGTAAGTGCGATCCTCTACTCAAAAAAGAGTCTCATTTTTTTGCACTTAAAGAAAGTTTAAGATATTTTTCCAGGTCGTCTTCCAAATCTATGCACTCTTTCATACATGCATCTAGGGTCTAGAAGCCTTTAGACAGATAAATGCCCACAAGTTATTGCTAAGAAAACCATCCAAGAATAGGGACATCCACTTTTATTGGGAAGGAAGCTCCCTAACAGGACATCTATCTACATATTTGCTTGAATCTTTGGGCAACAAGACTCATAGTTGCTTGAGTATGTTTGTTGAAGCTATGAATCAAAGAAGAAGTGTCATGTGTGACTCCTTTCTACAAAAACTCCCCAATAAATTCATCTAGAAGATTTCCAATATCTCTAAATGTTTATCTATCTAGTGGTTGGAACCAACTCAATGTGGTTTGTGCCCATGTGATCCCAAAAGCTTCATATTGTGTAAAAATCCATTCACTTGCTCTACACGAAGCACTTGCTTGAATTTTGCCACATGATCATATGTATATGTAGTGCCATCATAGTGATTTTTCATGCACTTGGTAACTTGGAAGGTCCAAGCCTTCTCCCTAAGGCTTGTGCTCTTACAAATGCAAATGGAAAGAAATTTTCTTGCATTGCTTGGAAATTAGGACGTCTTTACCTATATTTGGAGATCTAAAATTAGGATTAGGGTTTTCTCCTCCTAAACCAAATCCATTTGAAATGCCTAGCATAACTAGGAATTTGACATTACTCCCCATCCAATTTCCTTTCTTTGGCAAGCCTCCACTAACCTCAGTTATCTCATGACTCCTTATCCTAGGTATGTGTGTTTTGTTTTCTCCTGTTCAAATACTTTCCAAAATTGTTTTCTTTTTTTTATATATGTAAGTCATGAAAATCTCATTCTCTAGATCTTTCATCTCTTGGAAAATTATGGAACCTAGTCCAAAATCATTTGAAAATCAAAAATTCCAAAGAGCTATGTCAGTTCCTATGACAAGGTAGACTTTGTTGAGCTTAGAAATTGTAGGAATCCTATCTGTACATAGTAACCTATTTAAGATAGAATTTCCACAAATGTGACTAAAACGCCCAGATTTACCTAGTTCTCAGTCTCTAAATATCCCATGTCATTGGGATGATTAGGATTGCCACACCACATACATGGTGGCTTGTTTATCTAGATAATGACCTTCTATGAACTTCATGGTTGGCTTCTTTCATGGAGTAGATTTGTCGCAAGAATGCAATCTAATTACATTGCGATTTAATCCATCTACATAGATTGCAGCTCCATGAGTATTGATACATAGGAATTCAAGGGTGGTATGATATTCATTCACTCTCAATCCTATAGATGAATTCCTCACTCATTGATTATCCTTGTATGTCACTAGATTAAGCCATAACTTCTAAGTCACTATCCAACTCAATAGACTCATAAAAAGTGAGTTTTCTAGAAGGCAATGTTTTTTAAAAGAGGCGACTTGATCAATTAATTATTTGCTCTAGTGTGCAATGAGATCATAAGTGCTATCAATTTTCACTTCATTTAGAGCTTTCTTTCCTTACTTAGCAAGTTGCTGAGGTTTTTAGTCTATATTCTGCATTATTAGTGATATTATTGTCCAAATGACATATTGTTTGTTCCCTTATCTTTGCATGACTAAATAAGGGTACTTGGATCGTTTGTTTATGAATTGAAGTCCTCGAGAGGTGCCAAGGAGCATGATGACTTCTTCAAAAATCCTAATTTGCAAGTTGTCATGTTTTAGTGTTGCACATTCAATTTCATGTCACGGATTTGTAGACACAAGGGATGAGGATTAGAAAAATGAAGTTTTAAGAAAATCTTGCTAAAAACACATTTTTGCAATATACACAATTTCCTTGGGAAATCACCATGTTTGAAAGAAATCATGATGACTAAGGCAATCACGATTTCTTGCAATCCCTCCTCTAGCATTGCATGAGAGAACTGTAATGGATGCTAGTTCTCATAATGCCTCAACACAATGGTGATTTTTATTTGCCATTTTTGACAATCCTAATGTTTGATCGTGATTGTGATCTCTTGGGTGTGATTTCCCATAAATGATTCCTCATGGCCCTCATGATGGCTAATTGCAATGTTGATGATTGTAATTGATGTGATGCGATGTATGCTTCACGCAATCATGATGGCTCAAGGTAATTGTGATGGCTAGGAGAAATCAATGGTTCCTGCTCTATGTTTTGTGCATTTCTCTATGTTTTGTGGTTCTCTATGTGTAAGTGTGAAGATAATTTCTCTATGTTTTGTGGTTCTCTATGTGTAAGTGTGAAGATAATTTCTCTATGTTTTGTGGATTTTTTTCAATCATTTTTTGTGTTTGATGGATTATATCATAGGTTTTTTACTATATGGATTAAGATCACGCAAAAGGTTTAAGCAAAAACCTATGTTTTCTTTCAGAAAAACGACTTTCTAAAATCTTTAAACGCTCATAACTCTTCACAACTCTACCAATGATGTGAAAATTGTAGACATGGTAGTACTTATCTAGAAAAAATATCATGTTTAATTTTCAATAGAAAATGATAACCATGCATAGAGCAACAAGTTTCCAAAGTTCCATTTTCTCTCATCTCTCTACTGTCACTCTCTCAAACTTGAATTCGAATGAAATGAGCTCACTTTCTAGAGTTATGGCATACTTCTCAAGCTTGCATTGAGAAGTATGCCAAGTCTTTTTTAGCCTTTCCAAAGCCTTGAAAATCCTTCTAAAGATCCTTTTCCACATTCCAAAGCTTCTACAATCTGAAAATTGAGATGAATTGCTGCCTTTGATGATTATGATTGACAATTTACCTTACAAAGTAAGATCTCTTGAAGAATCCTTGAACTTCCAAGCATTCCAAGCTTTTCTACACCTTCAAACCAACTCCAATAGGTTCTTCTAGCATGAACAAAGGCTTAGGTCTCGACAACGATGCTAAAGATGTACACCATAGACCCATAAGGCTCCAAAGAATCACCTAGAGCTATCAAGTGGATGGTTTCCAATCACAAAATTATCAACCAAGCATTATCTAGAACGGGGCATGAAAAGCAAGAAGAAGATCATATCTATGGAGAGAAATGAAAATAGAATGAGTTTTAGAATTCACAAGGTATACACATTCTGGTACCAATCTATCAACATGCATTAGAGATACTCTTCCATTGTTGCATATTGAAATTTGTTGCAAGCTCTACATGCTCTAATGTCCAAACTTGCAAAAAAATCAACCTTCAAAGGGAAAACTCCCTTTGAAATTCTATTGATAATTACCTCATCTTGTTCCAAAGCTCCTTATGCATGCACGAAGCCACCATTGGAAGGAAAAGACATCTCAAGACCTATATACCCCTTTCGGATACTTTTTTCTCACCATAGCCACCCCAAAGAGCAAGGAAAAAGGAGAAAAGTGAGGAAGAATAGAGAGGTGCAAGATTTGCAAGTCCTAAATTCTAACAAATGGAAAAAAGTCTACAAAGTTGAACTCTCCTTGAGCTTTAGACAAAAAAGAGCGACCTTGTTCACACCAAAATGGTCAGCCTATTCACAAATACTCCTACAGTATTTCAAAAGCTATTTCAACCATCTTATTGACTTATCTAAAGCTATTGTGAGCGGACTTAATGCATACAATGATCTTCCCATGCTCTCAAGAATTACAAAATTTGATACATTCATAAAAATGATGGTATATTCTATGAAGGTGAATTACAAAGAATGATGCTAGTTTCAAGCATTGTGCCCCCTCTTGCTTTTCCATGCCTCTTTGTTTTCATTCACATGACGTTGGTCTTTGGCCGAGTCTTGCATGCTTAACAATGTGCATGTGCATGTGTATGGGTAGATATATGCATATGTGTACGAGTATGTATGTATATATGTAGGTATTCATGTGTATGCATGTACATGTGTGTATGTGTATGTATGTGCATGTGTGTGTATGTGAATACATGTGTGTGTATGCACATGTATTTTTATATGTGCACGTGTGTTTGTGTTTTTGTGCCTAAATACATGTGTATGTGTGTGCATGTCTATGTGTATGTGGTTTGTATGTGTATGTGTGTGTTTTGTATATGTGAGTATATACATACATATGAGTATGTGTAAGTATTAGTATTTATAGTGTGAGCATGTGTATGTAAGTATGCATGTGTATGTGTGTTTATGTGTGTGTGTGTGTGTATTCATATGCATGTGTATGTGTGTTTATGTGTGTGTGTGTTCATATGCATGTGTATGTGTATTTGTATGTGTTGGGGGATTCTTGTGCAGAAAGGGACTTGAGTGTTTGTAGGAGAAGGAAGAAGGATAAGAAGAAAGTTACACACGAGAAGCTTCTATAGATTGGCTATAAAGAGAAAGTACAATGATGATGTACAACACAAAGCCAAATGCTCTCTGTGTGAAATCCCAAAGAGTACACAATAAAAAAAAGTTACAAAATACCGAAGGTTCTTTGTGATGCCGATCTTCTCTGCACCAGACCTCCACCTTCTCCAAGAGCTTGCACTTGTGCACACCTTGCACTCAAGCTTCCAATAGGGGGGAGGAACGGACACCTTCTGTCCATGCACACACACCTTCAATGGGACCTTGTGACCTCTGATTGTCTTGCTTAGCACTCCTCTCCACACACCTAAGTCCACTTCTTGCTCATTTTGCACTACCTCTTGCTCTTCTCTCTCTTAGTGTAGACTATGCTCACCTTGCTTAGCCTTAGTCTAACCAAGAATAATGCATGCCTTGAGTTGAGTGTCGATTCACGTATGCTCCTAAATGATAGAGTATCTTGGAGCTCACTTTTATGTCCCAAGATTGTCTCCAAATGTATGCATCCAATGAATCCCTCTTTTGTCATGTAATGACTTTAGGACAATAACAAATTTTAAATGGGGGATCATACTTTCACTTTTGCACACGCTTCCTCTTCATACGACTTCACATTTTGCCCTTCAATTCTTCAATTGTGTAACTAAGGGAGGGTTCACCTGAACCTTCCAAACACTTTTAAAAACCCTTTGAACCTTAGAGAAATTACAAAAAGACAATCTGCAACCTACATCCAACTTCCTACAAAACATAACCTTTGTGAACAATTGATTGTGCACTACCTATGCACCTTGACAACGGAACTTTGAACCCTTTGACTTTGATCCTATTGACTTTTGACTACTTTGACATTGACCAAGTTGACTTTGACCAATATAATGTTGATGGGCTCAACAGTTGCCCGCCACCTAATGTGCTCTCCGTCTCGAAGAGCTAACAGCCAAAAATCTGAGCAGAGATTTTACCATGATTCCTATATTGGAGTTGAGTGATGGGGGTGGGATTTATGGGGGTTTGATCCGGTTGGGATGTTTAGGTGGTGATTGGTTGGGGCATTGGTTGGGGGCTTGGTTGAGATTGCGGTTGGGGTTCTGGTTGGTCCTTGGTTAGGATGTGCGTTTCGACTAAGGTTGCGAGGCAGGAGAGAGCGTCTTCTAGCCGATCTATGCGGTTGTGGACTTGGTCGGGGTTGGGCGGGATTGGGTTGGTGTCAAGTTGGGTGTTGAGCTCGGTGTTGAGTTCAGCCTTCTAGAGGCGTTCATGTAAGTCTGCATTCGCTAGGAGTAAACAGCTGATTTCCTCTTCTAAGGCTTCCCCTTGGTCTTTGTGATGTTGGCATCGTTCGGTCACATTCTTGGCGCGTTTCATCCCTGAGGTCATACCAGTCATGCCAACATCGTATTTGCTGGCCATGATGGCATGGAGCCAAACGGCAGCAACCTGGGAGGGTTAGGGCACCTAAGGGTCGACTAAAATGCTAAGGTGCATGGGCACCTAGAGGACGAGGATGATGCTAGGGCACACGGGCACCTAGAGGGCGAGGGTGATGCTAGGGCACACGGGCACCTAGGCCGGGTGGGTACGATGGTCCAACCGGTAAAGATGGCTGAGGCGATGCCTTGAGGGGGAGGGGGAGGGGAGGAACAAAGGTCGCTTACGTTGGACGAGGGGAGAGGAAGGGTGCTTGCCTTGAGGGGGGGAAGGGGAGGGGGCAAGGGGGTGCCTTGCTTGAGGGGGGAGGGGAGGGGGGCCAAGGTGGCGCCCTGCTTTGGGAGGGGGGGTTTTGATGGCCCTTGCTTGAGAGGGCGGGGGGGAGGGTGAAGGAACTCCCATGACGTCAAAGAACTTGCCACGGATGGGCCCGAGACATTAGATGGCACTGCGAGCATTGGTGTGACAGTCCACCTGTTCAAAGGCTTCCCCTAGGGTTGTTACTCTGATACCACTTGAGACGTTCAACCCATGCATATACGAAACTGGACACGGGGCACCAAGATGATTGCCAAAGAACATGTTTGTATAATGTTCGCAACTCGCTTTTACAAGGGATGACAATGAAAGCTTCATATGAGGAGTGCTAGTAGCCCTCATAGTTGCCCACAATTTGGTGCAACTCGGCATAGCTCCCAAGCACCAAAATGGGTTGGATAGAAAAACACGGCTTATGATTGGGGGCGGGGGGGATGAGAGCGTGCCGAGGTTGGGGGGGTGGGAGAGGGGGGTGTGGGAGCGCGTCGGGGTGGGGGGGTGGGGGAGAGAAGTGGAGTTTTTTTTTTTTGAAAGACAAAAAATAAAGAAAATCAGCCGCTTGGGGGGGAGGGGGGGTTGGGGGGGATGAGAGCGCGCGCTGAGATAGGGGGGAAGGGGGGGAGGGGGGGTGGGGGGGATGTGGGAGCGCACCAGGGTGGAGGAGGGAAATGGAGAGTTTTTTTTTTTTGAAAGACAAAAATAAAAGAAAGTCAACCACGTGGGGTGTTTTTTTTTTTGAAAATAGAAAAAAATACAAATAAAATCCAAAAAAAAATTTTAAAATCCAAAAAACTCAAAAAATTCCCTAAATTTCTAGGCCAATTATCCCAGTCAAAACCACAGAGAGCTTGCTTTCTTCCTCCATTTTATCAAGAAAATGACATTTGGAAAAATATAAAAAATGCTAGAAAAAATTTTAAAAATTCTTTAAAAAATTCCTAAAAAATTTCAAAAAAATTGTTCATGCAAAGGGCTGTGAAATGGCTTCTAATATGCATAAAAACTCAAAGAAAAATTCTGAAAATGGATAATAACTAGTAAAGCTTAAGCAAAAAATGGTAGGAGAAGGCTATGTATAACCTGGACAGATTTTTGCAAGTTCCAGATGATCCAGAATTCTTCACTTGTGATGATGATAGGTCTTGAGCCTTGATATGGTGGCTCATTGAAACTCTTTGCCCTCCACAATCTCCAATTGTACTGCACTTCATTTGGTTTGCCTTCTTTTTGGGCATACTGACCATCTTATAGGGCCACCCTAAATCCTTCATTAGGATACTATCTCCTCCATACTGCATCTTTTGTATCTTTGCTTCACCTATTGTGTGCCTTAATCTCCAAAATTTTAGTTTTACTATTCCAGCTTCTTCAACCAATGGAATCCTCTATTTTCAAAGACTAGCAGGTACTCCTTCCACATCCTTGTAAAGCCCTGCACTTACTACCACAAAAATGAACATAACAGATGATATGCATACCAGTATCCATAACAAAGTGGCCACTGATATAGGATTTGAAGTAGCTTCATCACTACTGCACTTAAGGGCTTTTCTTTTCTCTTCTATGGCCTTTGACTGAGACTGTTTCACTCGAATCAGTAACCTGAATGATGTCCTCTTTTTCTTCATAGACTTCCCCTCTACTTGAGTTTGGAAAAATTCCATAGCAGGAAGATAGGTCTTTTGCATGTTCATGTGTACATATTTGTGTGCATTTGTGTGCTTGTTTGTGTACATGTATGCGCATGCATAAGTGGATGTGAATGCATACATGCATATGCATGTCTAGGTGTATGCATATGCATATCTATTTGTGTGTGTGTGTATGTCCACACATACATATGCATATGCATGATGTATTCACATGCATGTGGATATGCATGATGTATGCACATGCATGTGGATACGCATGTGTATGTGTGTCGAAGCATATGTCCTTGTGTCTCTCTATGTATATGCATGTGTATGCATTTATGTATGTGTTTGTGTGCATTTGCATATACTTCTTTATATGTGCATGTGTATGTGTATGTGCTTGTGTATGTTTATATAGTATATGTCTAAGTATATGTATGTCTGTTTGTGCATGTGTATGTGTATGTGCTTGTGTATGTTTATATAGTATATGTCTAAGTATATGTATGTCTGTTTGTGCATGTGTATATGTGTGCATATGCATATGCGTGTATGTCTATAAGTGTGTGTGGGCATCTCTGCATGCACATGTATGCATGTGCATGGAAGTGTGTATGTGCTTATGCATGCATGTGTATGTGTGTGTGTATGTGAGTGTGTAAGTGTCTATTTATATACAAGTTTCTACGTATGTGCATGAGTGTATGTATGTCTACACGTGTACATGTATCCATACGCATGTGCATGCATGTGTATGCAAATGCATACATGTATATGTATGTGTATGTATATGCACACATGCATATGCGCAGACATGTTTGTATGCACAAGCATGTGCATGTGTACATGTAAGTGCATGTATTTATGTGTGTGCACCTGTGTTTAAGTATGTGTCTATGTGTCTATGCATATTCACGTGTGTGTTTATGTATGTATTTGCACGTGCATGTGTATTTATGTATGTTTTGTGTCTGTGTATGGGTACAAATATGCACAAACATGTGTGTATGCATATGAATGTGTATGTGTATGTGTGTATGTGTGTATGCATATTCATGCACATACATGCATGCCTTTGCGTGTGCACACGCATGCATGTGCATCCATGTGCACGTGCATGTATGCATGTGTGCACATGTGCAAAAGTCTGTGTGTATGTATGTGCAAAAGTGTGTGTGTATGTGTATATATGTGCAAAAGTGTATGTGTATGTATATTTCTGTGTGTACTTGTAATTACTTAACCAAGATAGCTTTTACTTTTCGCAAAGAAACATACGTTCTGTAATACAGAAAAGCGGGAGAAGTATGACTATCATTTCCTGGCCTTGGCCATCACAAGCCCACAGCATTCCCGCATCGGAGCACAAAAAAAGAGTACTAGATAAACACGTGCTATTCATAAGTATCACCGATCTGAAAATGGATCGATGTTCTTTAACATGTCAAAGGAAAACAGACGCACATAGACCCCCGACAGTGCTGATGTGGGCGTTTGTGTGTGTGTGTGTGTGAGAGAGAGAGAGAGAGCGAGAGAGAGAGAGAGAGTAAGGGTTGCATCAGAAATCGCACCCTGGTTGAAAAAGGATTCATACACTTACATGCCAGAGGAACATAAATATACATAGACTTCTTAACGGCCTGATCTGGGTGTTGCAGGTGCGGCTGTGTGTGTGTGTGTGTGTGTGTGTGTGTGTGTGTGTGAGAGAGAGAGAGAGAGAGAGTTACATGCCAGAGGAACATAAATATACATAGACTTCTTAAAGGCCTGAACTCGGTGTCGCAGGTGCGGCTCTGTGTGTGTGTGTGAGAGACTGAGAGAGAGAGAGAGAGAGAGAGAGAGAGAGAGAGAGAGAGAGAGAGAGAGAGAGAGAGAGAGAGAATTTGGAGGAGGGAGGAGATATATTATAGAGAAAGAAAGCTAAATTGCTCGTACTAACCTATTATAATTAACATCCACAACAGAAAAAGTCACCAATCTGCTGCAGAAAGTGTGCGTATTCACTGCTTGTGTCTGTCACTTACATACAAAACGGATACAAACAAACATACGACAAAGGTGCATACACCCATGCTTGGAATTCATTATCTTCTCCAACAATTCAACACGCATGCTCACCGATTATCCTTCTTCACACTAATTATGTATGTGATTTGAGATTACAATGCATGCTATGGATCCGGATTCTAGCTTATTTGTCGCTATCTTCTGGTCATCGTATGTAATCGCTGACCACGTCTACAAACCAAGCGCAGAATAGGAAACGTCCGATTGATTTCACATATATGTATACATACAGTTTTATGGGGAGCTTAATTAACATACAAATTTTACTGAGTTATGAACACGATTCGAAGAAAAACTGTGGTTCTTAATCGCAAATACTCTTGTTCACCATTGAATAATCTTCATTATGGAATGTTGAATCTGACCATCATCATCGTCGTCATGAATACACTCTTAGATTCTGACTTAACGACCGCATACAGAAATCTAGTAAGTTGTCTTACTTTTGTCAATGATATCTAAGCACGCATCTGCATGCACAGAGAAAGATGAATAGCTTTGCAACCGTTAATCACAGTTAATCAAGTAAACAGACATCAACGACCTTTGCAACATACTGATTAACTTTAGTTTTGTAATTTTTTCATCGTTATTGAGAGAATACTAGTATTGTCTTCACATTCTATGGCTGCATGTCTGTAAAATAAGTCGAGAAAACCCTCTGCTTAACAATGAAGTGAACATATAAGTTCGGTATAGATCCATAGGATCAATAGATTATGTACATACATTGAGCTATCATGCTGCAAAATATCAATGTGCAATTCTGGACCACAGAAAGTTCTTGCGAAATTTAATTGAATTGAGGTCAAGAAAACCTGAAGGATCATCAATAGCAGGAATTGATTGCCATTTAGAACTGGATCGTCAAGTAGGAGAGATGCCTGCCGGACGTCTGCGAGATAGGAAGGACACTGAGGATGAGGAACCGGACGACCGATCGGCATCTTTCTGTTTGACTGGGACCAGCACAGAGCTTCCGGTGGCATCAGTATGGCGCTCTGCGAGGCGCCAAGCAGCAAAGGCTATCATACAGCCCTGGAATACAAGGACCGCCACCCAAAAGAGGATCTCCCACCATCCTCCCCATGGCTTTCCTGGTTCATGGTACAGGATCGACTCCACCCAATCTCCAAACCCCATCTCTCTCTCTCTCTCTCTCTCTCTACTCTCTCTCTCTCTCTCTCTCTCTCTCTCTCTGCGCTTCCATACGACAAATGATAGTTGTCCAGCGTTACGAAAAAAATCCGCAGAAATTTGCACAAGAGCGTGGGACAGGAGATATCCTGCTAGAATATTAGTGGAATATACCCATGAAACTTCGTCACTTCCTGTCTGCCTTTCCATGTCTTTCCATGGGGAAAAGTGTAGCAATCGAACATATCTTTAGCCATTCCACATGCAATGAAAAAATAGATTGACTGATCGTGCTAGGGTTCCAGTCGCTTTGCTCGTGTTCTCGTTCCTGAGGAAATCCATAAGCCTGTGGGGACGAATTGGATCAAAAAAGGGGAACATCAAAGTAAACGAGTTCCCAAGCATCGAAGTGATTCGTGGAGAGACGATGGGGCCGAGATCACGTGTGATAGGAGTGGTCCGATGAGTAGGTCCGACTAGCGCTACAATGCTGAATTCATGAGTGAGTGATGTAGAGTTGTAATCTACTTTTGTTAAGGAAGTTCAATTGAAGTCTACTCTCTCGTGGATAGCTTGAATTAATGGAAAGAACAATTGTAAAAGTGAAGGTGGCATAGTACTTTCTCTTGGATACCTTGAATTAATGGAAAAAACAATTGTACAAATAAAGGTGGGCATAGTACCCATGGGACTTCTATATCCCACAAAGCAAGGCTTAGACATATCAAACTGCCCGAAGGCAATACAAATTGGCCTAAAGCCCATTACATGTTCATGACCGTTGGCAGGCGTTGAACCCTCGACCTTGCCTCAAGAGGCAAAGGTTCCAGCTAGCCAGACCAATGCACACAGACATAGCATCCTTGGTTCAATGCCGGCCTTCAAACCATAGCATCCTTGATTGTGAAACACATGTATTCTAATGCCTATTCAATCAAGGGGTTACAGCTTTAGATGTACTGTATTCAAATAAAAAACTTTTTTGAAGGGATAAATCTTGCCTATGCTTCGATGTCGGCCTTCAATCCATAGCATCCTTGATCGTGAAGCACATCTATTTTGATGTCTATTCAATCGAAGGGTTGCAGCTTTAGATGTACTTCACTATGCAAATAAAAAACTTATTTGAAGGGATAAATCAAAGTAAGAAATCCTTGTCAAGGAACTATGGGGCAATGGTTAAACATGGGGCCCTGGACAATGAGTTTCAAGGTTCAAGCTTGGAGTGCAGCGTGACATATAACTCTTGAAAGTGAGAGATAAGAGGAATCCCCAAGATTGTGTTGTTCATTTCAATCTTTCAAGCATAACTGGGGTCAAGGTTCAAACCTCAAGTGAAGCCTGACATATAACCTCTTGTCAGTGGGAGATAAGGAATCCCAAAGATGTATGTGTTGTTCATTTCAATCTTTCAAGCATAACTCAAAGAATAGGTCAATGAACAAACTTCCAAAAGAAAAAAAGCAACAAATCATATGCCTTTTTTATCCACAACTATATCAAAGGGTCAAGTTAAAAGAAAATATACATAATGTGCGTAGCATTTCTCAATATTGCGAGCCCACACGCATGAAAACAAAATCTAGCTCATTGTTTTCACTCATTCATACCGATGTTCATGCATTATAAGAAATGAAGCTATGGAAAACATGATTGATGCAATTTTTTATGATAATATTAATGTAGATGAACATAATTCTTGGCATGATCATTATGAACGTACTACTAAAACATCAGAACATGTATTACGAGCATTGGCTCAACATCCATAATATAAAGATGCAAATATCTTTGTTCTTCAAACATGTTAGTTATGAATTTACAAGCAGCATATGGGTGGTCAGATGCAAGTGCTACTCCTCTCTTTAGATTATTAATAGATAGATTATTATCACTAGGAAATGAAATGTCACCATCTAGAGTGGATGCCAAAAAGATACTCACTTCAGTAGGTATGGACTACAACAAGATCCATGAGATTATGGTTATGTAGTTTCATATTGTATAGGCATATGCATGCATGAGCCTACATGATTATGATTGTGCACGCTCATGTTTTTATGCATGCACAAGTTTATGTTATTCCTTCGACCATCCTTCGAGCCTACCCAATCTACATCACAATAAGTTTTCACTTGTAAATCTTCGTCATAAGAATAAAATAAAACTTCATTTATAGTGCCCATGAGGTATATGAAAACCCTCTTGATTGCCATTAAGTGTTGTTCTTGCTATGCGAAAACTCCTACTATATGCTTGATGTCTGACCTAGTAAGAGTTGCATAGTTCAAAGATCATAGAATAGATCTATACAAAGTAACATTTTCAATATCTTCTCCCTTATGTGCAATCATCTTTACATTCACCTCGAGTGGAGTTGCAATTAGACATTCCATAATTTGCTAGTAGATAAAGAATCTATTTCTTTTGCATGAGTTATATGCCTACCTCCTTTTAGATTAATGTCAAGTAATCCATGCCCAAGAATTATTTCTATTCTCCAAGATCAGAGATCCTGAATTCTTCTCCATGCTTTTTATTTATGTATCTAGTTTTTGGTTCATCACTCCATATAAGAATAAGATTGTATACAACTAGAGAACATTCCTTCTTCATGTATAGTAGGAATCTGCATCACTATGTTTATAGCCAAATTTGGCTAATTCTTCCACAAGTCTTTGATTCCAAAATTTTTGGGCTTGCTTGGAACCATAAAGAGCCTTCATTAATCTACACACATGATAAGGACACCTATGATCTTTAAAGCCTTTAGATGTTCTATAAAAATAATCTCTTCTAGGTAATTGTTCAACAAAGAATTTTTCGCATCTAGGTTATGGACCCTACACATTTTTGAGGTTGTAACTCCAATGAGACTTCTTACTTTAGTCATCCTTGCTACACACCTAAAATTTTGCTCAAATTCAATGTCATAGGTTTGTGAAAAACCCTTGACCACCCCTAACTTTGTACCTAGATATGCTTCCATTTGAATTCCTCTTTACATTGCATACCAATTTATTGTCTATCAATTTCATGTCCTTGGTCTGGGAACCAGTGACTAAGTTTGGTTCTTCTTTAGTGCTTTGGATTCTTCTTGCATAGCTTGGTTCTATTATTCATGCCTTCTTGCATCATTAAAACAATTAGGCTCTTGACATGCAACTATTTGACTCATGTAAGCATAATATTTGACAATGAAAGAGCCATACATTAACCCTTTTGATCTTGTTGAATTTATTCTTTCTGGAGGGGCCTCTACCTTTTCAAGCTCTCCTTCACTATTTTTTTCCATCCCTTGCATTGCTACTTGTACATATTTCTTCACTTGAACTAGGTTTTCTCCTCTCTCTTCTTGTCCATCGAGATGTGTGGCAATGATGTCCTTGAATTTGAAGGACTAGAAATATCTACACTTTCTTGGTCTTCTAGATTCCTTCTCTTAGTATCATATATCTCTTCAACTTATAATGAATCTTTTGCACCATACCAAGAAAACAATTCATCAAAGATAACATATCTAGAATACCCTCAAATCTTTGGTTTTAGCATTCTCAAATATTTAGTTTTAGGATCGTGGCACCTATTGTTTTTTCACTTGAAAACCCAATTGCTATACATTTTTCAACTTTTTCTTTGAGCTTATACAAATTTGTAAGGCACATGCACATAACATACACAACCAAAAATATTTACATGAGATAGGTCTTCAACTCAAGGAAGATAATTATCATGCTAGCACAATGATGAGTATCAACGTATGGAGATACACCTCAGAATTCTCAATCCGAGGAGACACAAGGAAGGTATGATGACCATGGGTGAATGAGTACACAAGTGCCTGAGTGAAAAGCACACCAACATGCAAACATACTGTTGGAAACAATGCCAATTGGTCAAACACTTACTCAATGACTCATTGGCCAACACTTGCTCAAGTTGCTCCAGGATGTGTTAGTTCAGTCTTACATCCTCTTCAAGAAAGAGCGTGTGCCTTGTTGGCTACGTCGACATACTCTCAAACTTGAGACCCGAGTTCGAATCCCGTTTAGAGTAATGCCATAAATCGCGAAGCACTTTTGATGCTTTTAAGTTATTAAAAGCACATCGACGGCGATAATAAAACGCATACGATTGTGGAGCTTTTTCAAGATCGCTATGATTGTGGAGCTTTTGGAGAAGTTTTTTCATGGACAAAGAATAGTATATAAACACATACCTGGATCACTTCTATTCATCCTTCACCTAGGATCAACACAAGCTTTCTAGAGCTTGGACCTCAGTAGAGGTGGTGTTTCTTCTAGCACATGGGGCAGCCATGGTGCTAACTTGAAGCATGTTGAGGAGCAGCTATGGAGTTCTTCTTGGTGATTCTTCTTGGAGAAGATGAAGAGTGTGCTCACACTCTACCTCATGGAGAGGAGGGTATCTCTTGTTCATGGCAAGAAGACTTGGTCATTAGCAGCTTGATGGTGAGGATCGCCCATCTACAGGATGTATTTGAAGATTGTCTTCTACAGGAAGATATTAGGTTGAAGATTATCTTCTACAAGAAGATGTCTGGCTACTTCAAAGACATTGGATGGGACCATCTACATGGCGTATTTGAAGATCATCTCTACAAGAAGATGTTAGGTTGAAGATTGTCTTCTACAAAGAAGATATCGGGCTACTTCAAAGACATTAGATGGAGATTAACATAAGATTCACATCTTATGTTAAGTATTCAGGTACATATTCTCTTTATGCACACAGGTACTACTTGAAGTTTATGGAGGCTGTGGCGTTCATATCAGGAGGAGTCCTATTCGGCATAGCTACAAGAGAATCAGTACTTATATGCTTTATGCATATTTTTATGAGGTGTTTGAGAAGGTGTGTTCACATGAGTTTGAGGATTTCCGGCAACAATCTTGTTAGCATTCTATGCTACTTTATAAGTATGTGATCTTTTCACACACGTATCTAACTTAGGGTCTTCCATAGCCTAAGTTTAGATGTAGGTTTGTTGACCATCAGTTTCACACTGATCCTTCCTCATTCAGTCACTCATATTCACTCTTCTATAACCTATTAGGTCACACATCTCATGTATATTCAGATTACTGCCCACACATCTAAATATGTATGTTACATTGTACATTCACTCATTCATCTATTTCTCATCACATAGAGTGGTTGAGAGTTTTGCTCCCACATTGTACATTGAACATTGGTATATATGATACTATGAGTAAGCGATGGCTTACGTAACACCTTACACATGTCGTCTATTCTTTCTCTATCTTTGTCTCATCATTTGTATGATTAAGTTGTGTTATGTTCATGTTTTGTCAATATGGAAGATTGCTAGAATTAATGTTGTACATGAATGGAACTATGGAACCATGGGCCTACCTCACTTCCAACATTTGGTATCAGAGCACTAAGGTTTTTGGTTACAGAACTTTAGATCTTTGGCATCAATGCCTTAAGGCTCATTCATGTCCTAGGTTCCCAGAATTCCAGATTTACAACATATGATTTGAAAGCATCTTCTAATATTTGACATTTGACATACACACTTAATCTAGATGAGTAGAGATTTGAGAATTAGACACTTCAGTTACATGTGTATTCATCAGTGTGGAGGATGAAGTTGATGATTTGTTAGCAGCCGAATATTTTTGGAAGAGTATGCAAATACTTTACAAAAGTATTGTTTGAAGACCCAGACTTGATGAAGAGAAGACTACTTCAAATTCAAGGAAGAACAATGGTTTAGAGAAGATGAAGGAATCAGATCAACATCAAATCACAGGTATCAGTTTCTACTATCAGATTATCATTTGCAGGTCATATCTTAGAAGAGCAGTTATGAAGAGATTTGAAGAAATTCAAGGAATCCTTTTATACGCTTTCATTATTTGAAAGTTACAGGCTACATCAAAACAGGTATCTAGAAGTTTTTCTAGAGAGTTTTGAGAGATCTCTTTCATGGCAAGAAAGCTTATCTAAGAAGACAAATGTGAAGATGGGATGAGTTTTTTTTTCAGCCAATTTTCTGTTGTAAGTTGGTTGGATATCAAGGTACAAATGTATCTAGAGAGGTATCTCTAGAAGGGTAATTCATCATTCAGACAACGATTGGTGAATTTAGTCATTTCAGACATTTGAAGCAGAATTTTGATTCAGAGATATGAGGAGATGGTAAAACATGATTCTATATTCACTTCCATTTGTATACCATGTTTGTTTTTTCTCTTACTCATAGCATTAGAGGAAGAGAAAAGTTCATTCGAAGAAGCCAAGAGTGCTTGCTACTTCAAGATGAAGAGAACAAAAGGTATGGAAGAGAAGTTTGAAGATGTTGACATCATCAGGTGGAAGAAAGATGCAGAAGAAGAAAGTCCATCATTTCCAAAAGAAAAGTAAGGCTTCCTTTTCTCATATATTTTCCATATACTTTTCCTATATTATCCTCTACATCCAAAGACAAGTCTATGAGAACATCTTGTTTAAAGAAGAAGCAGTTTCTTGTTTTGCATTACACTTGGTCATGATTTAGTAGATTTGACAAAGAATTGCATTGAGAGAAAGAAAAGCAGCAGATATATGTTTTGACTCATATGTATATGAGTTATGAAGCTTTTAAGCAGGTAGCTTATATGTTCCCTCAAAGAATTCTTGGAGTGTCAATACAGAGCTACTTGGTATATGACAAGTTGCAGAGAAGTATATTTCTTCTTTATCTAACTCTTGAGGTAAAAGAGTTTTTTGTAGCAGATGTTGAAGACTTGGGTTGAGGTTTTATGTTTGGAAAAGGTTACCTCATATTCAGTACTTTCAGAAAACTTCAGAAAATTCAGACTTGTTGATGTACCAGTCAGTTGAAGAATCTACTTTTTATGATTGTCTAGACTTTTGGATACATGTTTGTATTCAAAAAGGTGTTCCATCATATCCTATAACTTGATTGAAAAGTGGAGTTAGCCAAAAGAAAATCAAGCAGGTACTATCACATTTCACCCGAGTAAAATATGAAAGTTATGAAGTATCAACTTGCAGCTTTTGGAGTTCTCAAGGTGAGAAGTTTTTCCACTTATATTTCAAGTAGGAGTTGCAGATTCCTTGAAGGATTTGTTTGAAGAAAAGTTTTACAACTTTTTGAGAAGCATGGACACTTGGAGACATTCAGGAAGTAAATCAAACATTCAGTCATGAAGGTTTGATGACAACAGATTCTACACAGGAGAGATCATTGATCTTAAATAGATCTTATATGATCTTGAGTATTTATGATTCAGTTGTCTATCCTTTGTTTGTAAAGATTCTTAACATTGGAAGAAGTAAGTCAAAGATTCAGGTTCTATCAGATTTGCGTTGCAAAGAGATAGAAGATACTTGTTATGTTACAGAAGGTTATGAATCCTATAAAGCTTTCAGCAAGGTTTTGTTATGTTAGGTTCAGCTAACCTTATTCTACAATTTGGAAAGCTGAGGAATGATAGGGAAAGCTATTGGCATGTGCACAATGCTAATAAAAAGGGTTCAGAGATTTTGTTTCAGATACAGGTATTGATCACTGAACATCAGATTTATGAAGGAAGACGTTCCACATTTCATAAAGTCTGATATATTTGAAGAATACTGGATACTATTGTTAAATCATCCAGGGGGTTGATGAAACATGAAGACTTATTTTCAGCCATATGTAAAAGAATGCAGAGTCATACCTACAGGTATTCCTACAGGTATTCCTATTTCAGGTATTCCTACATTTCCTTTGTCAGGTTCTCTTTATATTCCAGCTTTGAAAGAAGAAGGAAGAAAAAGAATGTTTGGAGAAAGTTCCTGTTAGGATGTTCCTGTTCAGGAGAAGGTTCCAGAGTTCTATTAAAGAGAAACTTGATATTTCAGAAAGGTATATTTCAGAAGTGCGCACATATATGTTTATACCAGGTTCTGAAGGAAAGAAGGTATGAAGGATTTAAAGGATGAAGAAATGATGACATCATAGATTTTTTGACTCATATTTCAGTTGATTTCAATTGAGATGAGTTGACATGACTTGAGTACAGTCAGAGATGAACCAGCAGTGTTCATAATACACTAAGTTGTGAGTTGACAGTCACAGGTTCCAAGATTCAGTTCTTGATTTTGTTTAGTGTATTTACATGACACAACAGAAGTACGCTGAGAAACCTTTTTGGAAGGTAAATGCAAATATATGGATCCTAGTGTATGTTTTCAGGTTTTTGAAGACAGGAGATAGCACGATCAGAATCAGTTCATGCTATATTTATTGTCAAGCAATAATTGCTTGATGTATACACTATTGGATATCTAGTTTGCATATTTTCTCAGGTATTATGGTTCATATTCAGCAAGTTCAAGGTTTTTTGAAGGAAATTCAAATTCAGTTTTGAAGAAGACTTTTGAAGGTCAGTTCTGAAGTGCGGAAGTACAAGCTTGAAGCTTGGAATAGTTTGTAGATTATAAAGTTTGCAGATTCAGTTCAGATTGTACCAATATGACATTGCAAGGGGGATTGTTGGAAACAATGCCAATTGGTCAAACACTTACTCAATGACTCATTGGCCAACACTTGCTCAAGTTGCTCCAGGATGTGTTAGTTCAGTCTTACACCCTCTTCAAGAAAGAGTGTGTGGCTTGTTGGCTATGTCGACATACTCTCAAACTTGAGACCCGAGTTCGAATCCCGTTTAGAGTAGCGCCAAAAATCGTGAAGCACTTTTGATGCTTTTAAGTTATTAAAAGCATATCGACGGCGATAATAAAACGCATACGATTGTGGAGCTTTTTCGAGATCGCTACGATTGTGGAGCTTTTGGAGAAGTTTTTTCATGGACAAAGAATAGTATATAAACACATACCTGGATCACTTCTATTCATCCTTCACCTAGGATCAACACAAGCTTTCTAGAGCTTGGACCTCAGTAGAGGTGGTGTTTCTTCTAGCACATGGGGCAGCCATGGTGCTAACTTGAAGCATGTTGAGGAGCAGCTATGGAGTTCTTCTTGGTGATTCTTCTTGGAGAAGATGAAGAGTGTGCTCACACTCTACCTCATGGAGAGGAGGGTATCTCTTGTTCATGGCAAGAAGACTTGGTCATTAGCAGCTTGATGGTGAGGATCGCCCATCTACAGGATGTATTTGAAGATTGTCTTCTACAGGAAGATATTAGGTTGAAGATTATCTTCTACAAGAAGATGTCTGGCTACTTGAAAGACATTGGATGGGACCATCTACATGGCGTATTTGAAGATCATCTTCTACAAGAAGATGTTAGGTTGAAGATTGTCTTCTACAAAGAAGATATCGGGCTACTTCAAAGACATTAGATGGAGATTAACCTAAGATTCACATCTTATGTTAAGTATTCAGGTACATATTCTCTTTATGCACACAGGTACTACTTGAAGTTTATGGAGGCTGTGGCGTTCATATCAGGAGGAGTCCTATTCTGCATAGCTACAAGAGAATCAGTACTTATATGCTTAATGCATATTTTTATGAGGTGTTTGAGAAGGTGTGTTCACATGAGTTTGAGGATTTCCGGCAACAATCTTGTTAGCATTCTATGCTACTTTATAAGTATGTGATCTTTTCACACACGTATCTAACTTAGGGTCTTCCATAGCCTAAGTTTAGATGTAGGTTTGTTGACCATCAGTTTCACACTGATCCTTCCTCATTCAGTCACTCATATTCAATCTTCGATAACCTATTAGGTCACACATCTCATGTATATTCAGATTACTGCCCACACATCTGAATATGTATGTTACATTGTACATTCACTCATTCATCTATTTCTCATCACATAGAGTGGTTGAGAGTTTTGCTCCCACATTGTACATTGAACATTGGTATATATGATACTATGAGTAAGCGATGGCTTACGTAACACCTTACACATGTCATCTATTCTTTCTCTATCTTTGTCTCATCATTTGTATGATTAAGTTGTGTTATGTTCATGTTTTGTCAATATGGAAGATTGCTAGAATTAATGTTGTACATGAATGGAACTATGGAACCATGGACCTGTGACATGAGCCTAAGGGCCTACCTCACTTCCAACACATACGCACACACACACACATGGTAAGATAAAGAGATGGAGCAATGGAGTCCTCAATTTATCAAAAGGATATGTATAATCCTCTTAATTCTCTTCAATATCCAAAAATTCAATCTCAAAAATGAGCCTTTGGCTCTCTTTATAGTCTTTGACTAGCTTTGGTCTTGTTTAGATCTAGTGTCCAACCTACTTAAAAATTAGGTTCCTAAGCTAATTTGGGGGCTCAAATGAGCTATGAAAATTATGAACATTGGTAAGTAGGTTAGATCTACTAAATCTTCAAGGTCAAGGACTCATTGGCTTGGAAAAAATGGAGTTTGGATTATCAAAAACAAAATTTACAATGTAGTGTAGTGATAAAAGTCATTGTTGATAAGTGTTTGATTGGAGAAAGCCAGTAGCATGGACTATATTTGATGTGTAGGGGTGCATTTGAACATGTCCTCAACATATTCATGTAGGTCTCTAGAAAGCTTTCCCCCCAATTAGATTGAAAGATAGTTCCTATCTTAGCTCTCTCCGGGAGGTCAGTAGGATGGAACTGGGGTGCTATTGGAGTTTGAGGTCTGTGGAAGCACACAAAAAACACAAGGAAAAAGAAGAAGCTTGAAGCACAACACACAATAATAAACGTACTACCAAGTGAATGTACAAAAATAAGTAACCCATTAGGGTTATAGGCGTATCTACAAGGAAAAAAAAAAAAAACTCCTTCAGAGGGAAAAAAGTGCCCTGGCGGTCCTAAGTGTGTTCATGCCCATCACTACCAAAATATATTAACAAACCGACCCCCGCAGTGATGCGATGAACAAAGGAGTTGGCATTCATATATAAGGAAGTCCCAAGCTATGTGGAAGGAGATCAATCGACAAAAGCAAGTAAGCCCAAAGCTTTGTGACAATTTACAAACTTCTCCCAAGGTAGAGCCTTTGTGAAAGATCTCCATTGTTATCCTACGTGGGTACATATGCCAAACTGATCTCTCCAACAAAGAACCTCTCTCTAACATAATGATAATGCATCTCAATGTGATTTCAGCTACCATGGAACATAGGGTTCCTCACAACTACCAATGTGCTCTAACTATTAGTGAAGGTTGTGGTGGCAAAAGACTGACCAACACCCAAATCAAGCAAAAATCTATTGGAGTTAGACGTCTGCGGAAGCACGTGAACAATACAAGGAAGAAGAAGAAGCTTGGAGCTCAACACACAATACTGAATGTATTACCACTAGAATGTACAAAGATAAGTAGCCCATTAGGGCAATAGGCATATATACAAGCCGAGGGGAAAAACCTCCTAAAGAGGGAAAAAGGTGCCTCGGTGGTCCTAGTGTGTTCATACACATCACTACCTAAATATATCAACAAAACCTCCTAAACAGGGAAAAAAGTGCCCAGGTGGTCCTAGTGTGTTCACACACATCACTACCTAAAATATATCAACAAATCTACCCTGGGAGTGATGCAGTGAACAAGGAGCTTGCACTCATGTATAAGGAAATGTCAAACTATGTGGAAATCACTCCACAAAAGGAAGTAAGCCCAAAGCTTTGTGGAAAGCTTCAAACTTCTCCCTAGGCAGAGCCTTTGTGAAAAGGTCTGCAATGTTCTCCTATGTGGGCACATATGCCAAGCTGATCTCCCGATCAGAGAACCTCTCCCTAACATAATGATAATGCACCTCAATGTGCTTAGTGCGAGCATGGAACATAGGGTTCCTCGCAACTACTAATGCGCTCTGACTATCAATGAAGATGGTGGTGGGAAGACTAACCAACACCCAAATCATCCATAAGGCATCTAAGCCACACACACTCAACAGTCGCTGTGAAAGCTACCCTATACTCAGCCTCACAACTGGAAGTGGCCACAGTAGGCTACTTCTTGCTCAACCAAGATATACATGAGCTATCAAGCATGAAGCAAAAGCCACTAGTGGACACACGAGTGTCATAGCAACCAACCCAATCAGAGTCAGAAAAAGCATGCAAATCAGGCAGTAGTGATCCCCCCTTGGCATAAAACAACCCAAGTAGCCGAGTACCACTCAAATAGCGAATGATGCGCTTAATCGCGTGCCAATGCTTGACTCCTGAGCAATGCATAAACCTACTCACCTGTGAGACAGCAAACTGAATATCTGGTCGAGTAATGCATAAGTAAATCAAGCATCCAACAACTTGTTGATAGAGAAGAGCATCAAATGCATCTCCAGCATCATGAAGACTCAGTTGTAAACCTGTCTCCATAGGAGTGGCAATAGGTTTAGAGTCTTCAAGGCAAAAACGCTACAATAATGTGTCAATATATTTCGTTTGACACAAAGCCATTCCACCATCAATGTGCATAAACTGAATGCCCAAATAATGATGCAAATTCCCCAAATTAGACATCTTAAATGAGGCATGTAAATCAGCCTTGAAATCAGCAATATGCTTCTCATGATGACCAGTGAGCAGCATGTCATCAACATACACCACAATGATCAGAAGTACATCATTAACATGCTTGACATATAAGGTGCTTTCAGTTAAACTGTTCACAAAACCATGTGCAATCAGATAGGCATGTATCTTTTCATACCAAGCACGTGGTGCTTGCTTTAAACCATATAATGCCTTCTTTAATGTGCACACCTAGTTTTCATGCCCTTTTTACACAAAGCCACGGGGTTGAAAAACATACACTTCTTCATGCAAGTCACCATTCAGAAATGTTGTTTTAATGTCCAACTGATGTGCATTCCAACCATGATGAGCTGCAAGTGCACAGATGCTACAAATAGTAGTCATTCGGCAAGTAGGAGCAAAGGTTTCATCAAAATCAATGCCTCTTTCCTGTCCATAACCCTTTGCAAAGAGCCTAGCCTTATACCTGTCAACTGTACCATCAGGTTTACACTTCAGCTTGTATACCCACTTAGTGCCAATGGCTTTCTTGCCAGGAGGCAAGTCACATAAAGACCAACTACCATTCTTCATTATAGCATCATATTCAGATTGCATAGTAGCCATCCAATTTTCTGAATTTTGCGCTTCATCAAACGAAATAGGCTCAGTCTCATCAAAGAGACTAGATGTTATCAGGTCCTTAGTGCATGCACACACATAGGTAGAAAGAAGACGAAACAAGAATTAGAAACAAAGAAACAATCGATGCGATATTGGGCGCAATCTCCCCCCATGTACTTTGATGAACGAGTCTCTCAAAGTACACGTATTTATGGGTTTATTTCTATTACGTCTTAAAAATAGAACTTACATGAGGGCCATCGCATTTAGAAGTGTCTTTTAGGAATAGTAATTTATTTACAAAATTTGTTGCTTTCTAAAGCGAACCACTACTTTTACAACAAGATAAACCTAAATATAACTATTCTGGAAGTCTTCGATTTAGTCTTCGAATTTATTTATTTACGCGCATCCACTTGTATCCACGCCCTCATGCTTCTTCACCTGCTAGATCAAACACAACCACATTAAAACCTTCTGGACATTTAAAACATTAAAAATCCATTTAACCTTCCATGATTCCATATTTGTATGCCGCTATGACCCATATATGGTGGTTTATGCATCTCTTTCATAACAAACTCTTTGAATACTTGTGTAATGCATAACTTGTGTTGGAAATACAAGAATCCATTATGAAATGTGTAATGATCCTCATGATGTGAAGTGGAATTATTGAAGGAAATCCATGCTTGTGAAAAATAAAGGTCACATGCATAAGTGGAAATCATATCATGAAATGAATGAATCTGAATAGCATAAATATTATTAATGGAAACAGTAGTTGTTTGTGGGGATGGGAGACGACTTAAAGCATCAGCGACAACATTAGCTTTTCCTGGGTGATATTGAATCAGAGGTTGGAATTTTTGTAGAAATGAAGCCCATTTAATATGTCTATCTGAAATCAATGGTTGATGTAATAAATGCTTAATAGCTTGTTGGTCAATTTTAATTAGAACTTCCAAACCCATAAGATAATGTTTCCAAATTTTCAATGCATGCACAACAGATAACAGTTCCTTATCATATGTACTATAATTGCGTTCAGAAGGTTTGAGTTTCCTACTTTCAAATGCAAGATCGTTTTGCATTAAAAGAACACCTATACCAGAACCACTAGCATCTGTAACTATGTGAAATGGTTGTGCAAAATCAGGTAATTGCAGAACAGGCACATGGGAAAGTGCATACTTAATTTTAGCAAAAGATTGTCGTTGGGCTACTCCCCATACAAATTTTAGATTTTTCTTCAATAATAAAGTAAGGGGAAGCGCTATAAAATGAACGAACATCATTCACTGATTGAGGTTTAGGCCATTCTTCAATTACTTTAATCTTCTTGGGATCTACATGAACGCCTTGACTAGAGACGATATGTCCAAGATACTCTATCTCGTTTTGGAAGAAACAACTCTTTTCAGAATTAGCATAAAGTTTATTTTTACGTAACAAATCAAAGACTGTTGCTAAATGAGTTTCATGTTCACTGTCATTCCTACTATAAATAAGTATATCATCAAAGAAGACAAGAACGAAGTCTTGGTATTCAAGGAAAATATTAATCATCATACGTGCAAAGGTGGTGGGTGCATTGGTAAGTCCAAAAGGCATTACCATGAATTCAAAATGTTCGTGTTGAGTTCTCAAAGCAGTTTTATAAATGTCATGTGATGTCATTCTTATCTAATGATACCCAGATTTGAGGTCGATGTTACTGAAGACACAAGCTCCACGAAGTTCATCTAGCAAGTCATCTATCCTAGGGATAGGATACCTATTCTTAATGGTAATTTTATTAAGTGCTCTATAATCAATGCACATTCTATACATCTTGTTCTTCTTTTCAACTAAAAGAACAGGGGCTCCAAAAGGAGAAGAGCTAGACTGTATTAGTCCTTTGTTGAGTAAATTTTTAACTTGTCTAGCTATTTCATTTTGGTGTAAAGGTCCATGCCTATAAGGTGCTTTATGAGGAGGAGAGCTACCAGGAATTAAATCAATCCTATGGTCAAGAGATCCCCTAAAAGGTGGTATTGCAGAAGGAAAATCAACCATAAAACAATCCTTATACGAGTCCATAAATTACTTATGTGCACTTGGAAGTGTATGTGTATAATCAGTTATATTATTCACAAAGACAATACATGAGTTATAACCTTTCCTAAAAGCTCGTTTGACTTGCGTATGACTAATGAATGGGAAGGGTTGAAAATCATGCATCGCAGATAGTGAAACATCTTTATATCAAAATTTGAAAGTAATCGTGTGTGTATCATAATCAATGCAGGGGTTGTAATTATGTCGAAATGGCATGCCAAGTATAACATCATATGACTGCAACGGAGCAATTAAAAATGAATGTTCATCTACATATGAGCCTATACAAATTTGAACATTATGCACCTCATTGGTAACATTATACCTATTCCCAGTAAACACAGCCTTAACCTTATACATAGAAGGATGAGTAGTAAGGTTAAGATTTTTAACTAGCTTATGAAAAATAAAATCATGCGAGATACCATCGTCATGTAAAACATTTACTACTATGCCATTAATGGTGCCATGCATGCAGAGTAGAGAATGGTTAGAAATTCTGTTATCAAGGGTAATTAGTTCTTGCTCTAATACTTCTTTAGACCAGTTAGGTTCAGTGTCAGCAGGAACAACCTCCATGTTGTGTACTTGAGCTTCAATGGGTTGCCTATTAGTAGGTCTCATCCTACAGGCAGCTTTTGTATGAGCAATCTTTCCACAATTCCAACAAGTTATACGGGGTCGTTTTTGTTGAGCATTCATCGTCGTATTTTGAAGAGTGGTATGTTTGTGAGGCTGGCCAAGGGTTGATTTGTTGGATGGTACTAAATGGGATTGAGGAGGGCATTGGAAAGTAGGTGAAGCGAACGTAGAAAAAGGATGCTTAAAAGGAAAATTGGCTTTGATAGCTGGTTGATGTTGATGAATTTGTTCTAAGTGAAGTGTTTTGGTGATAGATTGGAACCCCTTTTCAGCATCATGCATGAAAGAGATAGCTTCATACAAGGTTGTAGGTCGGAGGGTATGGAGCTTTGCTTGGATTCACATCTCCAAGCCATCTTCATATTTTCGTTGCAAACTTGCTTCAAGAACCTGCTCAAGTGAACGAAATAATAAAAGACATTGCCAAAAATGTTCAGTATAAATGGATACATTATCTGCTTCTCTCCATCCAAAAGTTGTCCATGCATGATACACATGTAGATGGAACTCGGAAGGAAGGAAAGACTCCTTAATTTTTGCCTGAAATGCATCCCATGTGGTAGGACGGTTGGTACTATTCCATAAAACATTCCACCATAGCTGAGCTCTTCCTACCAAATAATTGGTAGTAAACTTGACTTTCTCACTTTCTGAATAGGACTCATCAGACTAGAAATTGTCGAATTGAGAGAGCCATGACAGGACAAATTGGCCATTCTTTCGTCCATCGAATCTAGAGAATTGGAAGTTCTTAGCACCTATCTTGGAACTTGCACCTTCTTCTTGTGTAGTGATAATCACGTTCACCACTTTGATTAAGCTACGATCATCACTTTGTACTTGCTGGAGCATAGCATCGCGTTCTTGTACAGCTTGTTGAGTTGCTTGAAGTTCTTGTCGCATAAGCTCGAATTGTTGCTCAAGTGGGATCCCACGTAAAGGTGAATTGCCAAAATCCTCCATTGTTGTAGGGTCCATATCTAGAGAACAAAACCCCTCTTCTAAACTATTTTGGATCCTCAATCTAATAGGTTAGTTAAAAAGATCATTTCGAGAGCTTTCCAATGATATATTATATCCTAAAATCTGACTTATATATGTAAATTATGTCCTATTCTTTGATGCGCTCCTCTAGAAAATCGACAGGCGCCTCCACATGTGTGAGATCTTCTTGGAACTTGTAAAAGGAAGAGGGAGGTGAAAGTTGATGTAAATATGACAAAAGGGAGATAGAGTGATAACTCAAAGAGATGGAGTAGTGGTTAAAGTACTTCCTTTGTAAGTAGGAGGTTATGGGTTCAAATCCTCCTACCTTAGGGAATCTAAAACTCTCTATTGCCACTCAAAATTAAAATTGTCTTGCACATAGCCAACGGCTACCAATGGTCGCCAAGGGAGCCTTGGGTGACAATGTTGCCAATGTATTGCCTAAGTTATTGCCTTAGTTGATGCCTTGGACGACGCCTTGGAGTAAGCCGGAAGAGTAAATGTAGGAGTAAGCTGAAGGAGTAAACGTAGGTGTAAATGTAGGTATAAACGTAGGTTCTGGTTCTGGAACTGGAACAGAGGTAGAAGCAAAAGCAGAAGCGGATTCGGGTTCGGATTTGGATCACGAACAGAGAACGCAAACAGGAATCAATCGCTGAGATAAACACAAACAAACCCCTTCGGAGTGATATGTGTCAGGCTCTGATACCACTGTTACCAGGTCCTTCAGCGCACGCACACGCAGGGGTAGAAAGAAGACGTAACAAGAATCAGAAATAGAGAAATAATCGACGCGATAATAGGTGCAATCTCCCCCCGTGTACTCTGATGGAGGAGTCTCTCAGAGTACATGTATTTATAGGTTTATTTCTGTTACGTCATGAAAATAGAAGTTACATGAGGGCCGTCGCTTTTAGAAGAATCTTTTAGGAAAACTACTTTATTTACAAAAGGTTTCGCTTTCTAAAGCAAACCACTACTTTTACAATAAGATAAACCTAAATATAAATATTCTAGAAGTTTTTGATTTAGTCTTCGATTTAGTCTTCGATTTAGTCTTCAATTTAGTCTTCAAATTTATTTATTTACGCGCATCCACTTGTATCCACGCCCTCATGCTTCTTCACTTGCTAGAACCACATTAAGACCTTCTGGACATTTAAAACATTAAAAATCCATCTAACCTTCCATGATTCCATAAAATACAACACTAGATCCATCTACATCCACATTAACACAACCACATTAAGACCTAATGGACATTTAAAACATAAAAAATACATCTACCTTCCATGATTCCATAAAATACAACACTAGATGCAGCCATAGCATAGCAATCTGATGCAAAAGAGGCACTATGAGAGCATGATCAAGTACAATATGATAGAGGTGCATCTAATTTGTTGTCACGCAAAGTCTACACTAGTCATTTTGGCATAGTTTTTGCCTCCTCAATATCAGCTCTCTTATCAACAAGTGCATCATGTAAATCTGCATCATAAATGGGATGATCTGCATCCTCACATGAAACCTACAAAGGCTGAGAAGTTGCCTCATTAGGAGCAGCATTAGACTATCCACCTGTAAAAAGAGGCAGCAAAGTATCATACATGTCTTTGGAGCTAACAGATGTGTCCTTGGTACATGAAAGCAATGGTTGAATAGCATCTTCCACAAAAACAACATTACAGCTAACCAGAATGTGTTTAGTCTATGGATACAAACGATAGCCTTTACTTTCAGAATTGTACCCAACAAAAATACATTTTACTGCTTTATCATCCAATTTTCTGCGATGTTGTTCAAGCACTAATGCATATGCCAAAAAACCAAAAACACGTAGATGAACAACAGATGGCTTGCGATCATGTCAAGCCTCATATGGAGTGATAGACTGCATCTCTTTAGTGGGACACCTGTTAAGTACATATGATGCACACATGACAGCCTCAAGCCAGAAACTATGTAGTAGAGCCTAACTCTTGACCATACATCTCGCCATCTCCATAAGTGGCTTGTTCTTTTGTTCAGCAACTCCATTCTGTTGAGATGTATACAGCACTGTACACTAGTGTTTTATCCCATGTTCAGCCAAAAATGCATTAAAATCAAAAGACATATATTCCCCCCCTCGATCAGAACGGAGGGTGCCCATTTTACATGCTGACAGATTTTCAGCCAAAACCACAAACTGTTTTAAGCACATGAACACTTCGGACTTTGCCTTCAATGGATATACCCATGCATGCCTAGAAAAATCATCAATGAAAGTCATGAAGTAAAGATAATTTCCAAAAGAAGGTGCCTGCTTAGGACCACAGACATCACTATGTACAAGCTGCAATTTCTGAGTAGCCTGAAGTGAGCCATCTTTTGCAAAAGAGGAACGTTGCATTTTGCTCAAAATACAGCCTTCACAAACATGTTTTCTAGGTGTCTCAAGTTTGGCCAAAGAGGACACCATTTTAGATTTCTACAGGCGTAGCAAACTAGCAAAATTCAGATGACCAAAGCATGCATGTCAAAGCTTTACATCTGACATAGCCTGAGAATCATGTACTGAACATGCCGAATCATTTACAGATCTTTCATAGTCTATGAGTTTATACAACCCACGACATAAAATGCCAGAAGCAATAATCACATTGTCATTTGACAAATCATGAACTGTACATCTGCCATCAACAGATTTCACAACCAAGCAAATCTTGGCTAATGCAACAACTGATAATAGATTTTTCTTGATCCTTGGCACAAACAAAGCATCTGACAAAGTGAAAGAACTACCACCAACAGTAGTCAAAATGATCTTACCAACTCCCATAATAGGATAAGAGGAGTTGTTGGCACATGTAACAGTATTTCCTGTAGGGCCAGGCTCGAGTGAAGAGAAGAAATTGCGTTGCGAGGTAATATGTTTGGTCGCCCCACTATCAAAGTACCAAATGTCTGAGTCTACTGGAGACATGCATTGCTCATGAGAAAAATTGCAAATAATACTAAACACCCATTCTTCTTCCTGCAGAAGATTAGCAAACTTTGTTTTTGGTGTAGAGGCCTCTACAACAACCCCTCTTTCTTCTTTGCCTCTTTAGCAACCAGTTTTGGACAAATCTTTATGATATGATCATTTCCTTTATAGTACTTGCAAAACAATTTTGGCTTTTCTGATTTCTTTTAATCTTTGTCTTCCCTCTTTGATTGTGCAAAATTAGAAGATTTTTGCTTACTAGTTGAAGAGCTCCATTTTCCTTTGCCCTTCTGTCTAGTCAAGAAAGCTTGATCTACAACATGCATAATGGACATGTTCTGCCTCGACTGATCTTCCTACAACAGAACAGAGACTAACTCCTCAAATGACAAGGCATTTGGATTACCTTTCATCATCAACCGAAGAGTAGAAGCAAAACTCTGATATGAATCAAGAAGACCATTCAGAATGGTATGCACAAGTGAGCTATCTAGTATAACCTCATTAGCAGAAATCAAATGTTCCTTCAAGTCTTTAATCTTTGTTAGAAAATTGTCCATAGAATCACCTTCATTCATGTGCTCACTCTCCAACTGTTTTTGGAGGTAAGCAACACGAACCTCACTCCTAGCTTGGTACAATGTGGTAAGTGTATCCCAAGCATCCTTAGCTGTTCTGCAAGAGCGAATGTGAGGAATAAAGGCACATTTGACAGACAAAGCTATCAATGCATGTGCCTCGGCATCTCTACCATCACAACGAATTTGCTCTTTAGTAGGTGCAGCAGAAACCGGAGCATGAACAGGAATATGCAGAATCATCTTCGACACCTTCTACATCAGCTTCACTGCCTACAGTTGTAACAGTTGCAGGTGTGATAGGACATTTTTCAACACCCTATACAATTTTCCATAGTCCTTTTGCAACCAATACATGTCGCATCATATATGCCCACAACGGGTAGTTGGTACCATCCAACTTATCCTCAACAGCCAACATATGAAATACATCATTGCTTTCAGCCATGGCCAGTGAATAAAATACCTTGATACAGAAAATCAATTGTATGTCAAAAAGTTGAACAGAACTTCCAAGACTAATTTTGCTAAACCTGTAGCAGACTTCAAGATGCTTATATTGGCAAACCGAAACTGGTATATACCTTTGGCACAAAAAGATGAAATAGCCTTCATAAGCACTAAGACAATGTGTTTGGAGGTCGAAACGAGCTTAGATCGTGATTTCAACACCACAAAGTGAAGCTATTTTGATCTCCAAAACACGCTAAGTATGTTCACCAAAATTCATGCAATTTTGAGACTGCAATCGGAGAGGTAACGACGATGCTCCAGATGAAGCAGCGACCTGCTCTGATACTGATTGTTGGAGTTAGACATCTGCGGAAGCATGCGAACAGCACAAGGAAGAAGAAGAAGCTTGGAGCTCAACACACAATACTGAATTTATTACCACTAGAATGTCGAAAGATAAGTAGCCCGTTAGGGCAATAGGCATATATACAAGCTGGAGGGAAAAAACCTTCTAAACACGGAAAAAAGTGCACCGGTGGTCCTAATGTGTTCACACACATCACTACCTAAATATGTCAACAAAAGCATCTGAGCCACACACACTCAATGGTCGATGTGAAAGTTGCCCTATACTTAGCCTCACAACTAGAAGTGGCTACACTAGGCTACTTCTTGATTGACCAAGATATGCATGAGCTACCAAGCATGAAGCAAAAACCACTAGAGCACGCATGAGTGTCATAACAACCAGCCTATTTAGAGTTAGAAAAAGCATTTAAATCTGGTAGTAGTGATCCCCCCTTGGGATAAAACAATCCATGTAGTCGAGTACCACTCAAGTAGCAAAAGGTGCACTTAACCACCTGCCAATGCTTGACATCTTGGCAAGGCACAAACCTACTCATATGTGAGATAACAAACTAAATATTAAGTTGTGTTATGCTTAAGTAAATCAAGCATCCAATAGTGTGTTGATAGAGAACAACATCAAATGCATCTCTAGCATTATGAAGACTCAACTGTAAAGTTGTTTCTATAGGAGTGGCAATAGGTTTGCAATCTTCAAGGCCAAATTTCTGCAATAATGTGTCACGATGTTTTATTTGATAGAGTTATTCCACCATCAACTCACACAGATTGAATGCCCCAATAATGAAGCAAATTCCCTATATATGACATCTCAAATGAGGCATGCAAATCAACCGTAAAATGGGCAATATGCTTCTCATTAGGACCAGTGAGTAGCATGTCATCAACATAGAAAACAATGATCAAGAGCAAATCATTTGCATGCTTAACATATAAGGTGCTCTCAATTGGAGCTATTCTCATAACCATGTGCAATCAAATAGACATGTATCATTTCATAGCAAGCACGTGGTGCTTGCTTCAAACCATATAATGCCTCTTTCAACCTACATGCTTTGTTTTCATGCCCTTTTTGGACAAAACCACGAGGATGGAAAAAATACACTTCTTCATGTAAGTTGCCATTTAGAAATGCAGTTTTAATGGCCAAGTGATGTACATTCCAACCATGATGGGCTGCAAGTGCATAGATGCTATGAACGGTACTCATTCAACATGGGGGTGCAAAGGTGTCATCAAAATCAATGCCTCTTTCTTGAGCATAACCTTTTGCAACAAGCATAGCTTTGGATATGTCAACTCTTACATGAAGTTTATGTTTTAGCTTTTATGCCCATTTAGTGCCAATGGTCTTTTTGCCAGAAGGCAAATCACATAAAGACCAGGTGTCATTCTTCATAATAGCATCATATTCTGATTGCATAGCAGCCATCCAATTTTTTGAATTTGTGCTTCATCAAAAGAAAGAGGCTCATTCTCATCACAAAGACTAGAAGCAGCCATAGCATAGCAATCTGATGCAAAAGATGCACTATGAGAGCATGAACAAGTATGATATGACAAAGATGCATCTAATTTGCTATCTCGTAAATTTTGCACTAGCCATTTAGGCATAGTTTTGGCCTCCTCTATATCACTCTCATCAACAAGTGCATCTTGTAAATCTACACCAGAAATAGAATGATCTGCATTATCATGTGGAACCTATAAAGGCGAAGAAATTGCTTCATTTGGAACAACACTTGATTGTCCACCTATAAAAAGAGGTAGTAAAAGTTTCACATCTTTGGAGCTAATTGACGTCTCCTTAGTACATGAAAGTAATGTCTGAATTGCATCTTCCACAAAAGCAACATCATGGTTAGCCAAAATGCATTTATTATATGGATGATACATGCAATTTCTTGCATTGTTGTTCAGGCACTTATGCATATTCCAAACAAACAAAGACATGTAGATGAGCAACAGATGGCTTGCGACCATGCCAAGCCTCATATGGAGTGATAGACTACAATGCTTTGGTGGGACACATGTTAAGTACAAATGTTGCACACATAAGAGCCTCAAGCCATAAGCTATGTGATAAAGCCTAACTTTTGACCATACACCTCACTGTTTCCATGAGTGACATGTTCCTTCTTTCAAGAACTTCATTTTTTTGAGGTGTATATGGCATTGTACACTGATGTTTTATCCCACATTCAACCATAAACACATTAAACGCAGAAGACATGCATCCCCCCCCCCATCAAAATGTGTTGGAGGAGATGGTGGACACCTTCCAGAGATGAGATCGTGTTGCAAATTCCTGCTTCACATCAATCAAAACTAAGTTGAGGAATGCAAATTATACCTCTTGAGATTTCTAGGAAGCACAAATAATTGCCCAAGTACTTTGGAAGATAATCCTAAAATCATAGGATCAAAACAGATAACTTGGAGTTTCACTATGAACCAAAAGCTTGCTATCTTGGTCACTACACTTGCTCAGAGAAATGAACAGTACTCTTTCTCTGATAACAATTGAAAAAAATCCTTTTGGAAATATCTAACTAAGTTAGCCAACTTACACAAGTTATTTCACTTGAAATGATCAACTATGCTCAGAGAATGATGCTTAACAAAACTCAGATGCATCCCCACTTTTTAGGGAGTTAGTAGTATATAGACCAGAGGGCAATGTTTTGCACATATCTCGAGATTGGCTCAGGCAATTAAAAGGAAACTTTGTAGCAAGAAAATAGATAGTCTAATAAATATATAGCAACTTAAATCACAGCAAATGATCAAGTACACGATGAGAAATAGGTCTAAGAAGCTCACTGATTGAGTGATACATGACAGAGTAGAAGAGATGAGATATGAGAAATCTATATGTATTAATGCACATAAATTACATTGATATTGGCAATTAATGATGGCATAATGTAAGGGCAATAGAAGAGTTATAGTGTGAGCTCAATATGCCACACAAATCCCTCTAAAATCTCTGTTATATCATCTTCTTCTGCTACATTTCCACACGACTAGAACGTACTCTTTTATAGCATTTTTGTTGGAGCCAAGATTCAAGTTTGAATTTGAATATTTACATAAAATCGTTCCAAAGTTTTAGGGCTTTATTTTACATAAATCCTCACCAAATAAATCGTGGAAAGATTCTCCTAAGAACTCATCATTGGAAATTATTCCACATATGCATTTTTACAAGGAGTAAAAATCAATCTTTTACAATAGATCATTCATGTGCTAATGAATGAACATATGAACTTTTGGATAAGTGATCAAGAATTTAGGCTTGGATTAATTGCACGAACAGCTCCCCCTCATGTCTAACATGCTTGGGCTTCAACTCCCTTTAATCTCCTACAATCCAATCATCATCTTGAACCTGTTCAATTTAGTTCCATCCAAAGATTTAGTTAGAATATATGTACATTGCAAGTTTTTTTATACATAGGACAATTGTATGTCCTTGCTAAGTAGCTTCTCTCTCACACATTGATAATGCACTTCAATGTGCTTAGTCCTTGCATGATATATAGGATTAGCAACCAAACTAGTGAGCTAGTATTATCTCCAAACATCATTGGAGTGTATGTATGCAATCCCAAGTTTGAGTACAGTAGCTTTAACCACATTGCCTCTTGTGTTGCATTTGCAAGACCCCTATATCAGCTTCAGTTTATGAAAATGTCACAATTGGTTGTTTCTTTGATGACCATGAAATCAACTTAGATCCTGCAAAAGTTAAGTAGCCAGAGGTGCTTCTCCTATCATCTTTTGAACCAACCCGATCTGCATCAGAGTATAGACTGATATCCAAGTCAAATGTAAATGGATAAAATAGCCCTTCATTTATAGTACCCTTCAAGTACTTTAAGATCCTTTTGGAAGCTTCCATGTGAGGTTTTCCAGGTGTATGCATGAATTGAATAAATGTACTCACCCCATAGCATATATCCACTCTTGTTAGGGTTGCATAATTAAGACTTCCAACAAGACTTTGACAACCTGTAATGTCTTCAAACAGCTCTCCTTAGCACTGAATTTGTGATTCAATTCCATGGGTGTACCTGCAATTTTTGCATTTTCCATCTTGAACTTAACTAGCATATCATGGATGTACTTTCTCTGGGTAATGAAAACACCAAAATCTATGTAAACAATCTCTAAACCAAGAAAATATGTAAGCAATCCAAGATCATTGATCTTGAACTCCTCCTTCATTTGGTTTTTAATCTTCTTGATGCCATTGGCATCATTTCCTGTAAGGATAATGTCATCCACATAAACACATAGATAAATAATTTCTGAATTAGTCTTGTTACTCAACAATGAAGAATCTGCCTTGCTTGCAACAAAACCTTGGTTCTGCAAGTATGTGAACAACCTATGATTGCAAGCTCTAGGAGCTTGCTTTAAACCATACAGTGCCTTCGTTAATTTATATACATAATCAGGTTTGTCTTTGTCTTCATATCCTGGTGGTTGAGCCATAAGACCTCTTCAGAGATCCACCCTTTAAGGAATGCATTTTTAACATCTAATTGGTACAAGTTCCAATTCTTTGAAGCAGCAATACTTACTAAAACTCTGATGATTGGCATCTTGGGTACAGGTGAGAAGATCTCCTCATAATCCACTCCATGGGTTTGAACAAACACCTTTGCTACTAGCCTTGCTTTACACTTGTTTATTGTGCCAACTGAATTCTTTTTCACTTTGTAGATCCACTTGGATCTTGTTACCTTCATGAATGGGTTTTTGGGAACCAAATCCCAGGTGCTATTCTCTTGAAGTGCTTCAGTTTATTCCTATATAGCTTCTCTCCATTCTTCTTTCTTATTGGCTTCTTCAAATGAACAAGGTTCCTCTGGCATAAAGTCTTTAGCTATGTATATGGAATGCTTGGTGACTAGTGATGTGCCATAGCCATACCTTATAGGTTTCTTGCTTTCTCTTTGAGATCTTCGAAGTGCTTGATTTGATGACTCTAGAATGTCTTCCAATTTTTTGAACTTTGCTTTGCCCTTGGACTTCAAAGCTTTAAAATCAATTTGTTCTTCATCTTTTGAGTTGAAATCCTTAGATGCATGTCGTTCTTCTTTGGTCAGATTTGGAAAATCATTCTCCAAATCATAGGTAAATCCTTTGTTGGTGGGATTATATAACCTATATCCTTTCTGATTCTGATCATAGCCAATAAATATGCATCTTTCAGCTTTTGGATCAAGTTTTCCCCTAATCTATGAGGGTATGTGTGCATAAGCAATGCACCCAAAGATTTTACAATGATCTAAAGAAGGCGCATTGCCTTTCCATGCCTCATAAGGTGTCATCCCATCTAGAGGCTTGGATGGAAGCCTATTGATTAGGTAAGTGGATAACATCTGTGTGTACAAGTGCCAAGTAGTCTTCATACATGTATCCTCTTTTGTTGAATGGTTGCCTATGTGACTTGCCAAATTGGCATGTTCCACATTTGTAAATCATGTGTTTCTTGGACACATATGAGATGCCAAGCACACTCTAATCCCTACATATTTGCTTCAATGTCCTTTCACCTATATGTCCTAGTCTCTTATGCCATATCTCCAATTTAGACAAGGTTTGGTCATTATAATTGAAGAGAGTAATATTTCTTGTATCTTCAACTTCAAAGGTAAAAAGTCTACCAGATTTCTCACCTTTTGCAATGCTCTTGAAGCCTTATTGATGGTCCTCCACATATGCTCCATGCCTTGTGAATCTAACATGTAAACCCTTCTCAACAATATATACAACACTAATTAGATTCTTGGATGTCGTTGGCGCATACAATGCCTTGCTTTGTTAATATTCATGTTACCATCGGATGCTTTAGCATTTCCAATCTTCTTTACTGAGTGCCTAGTGTCATGAACTATCTAAACTTCATGCTTTCCTTTGGGTTCTTCAAGGTCGGACAATAATGCTACATTGCCTGCTACATGATTGGAGCAACCAGAATCAATATAGAATAGTACTCATCATCTTTACCCTGCTTGGTTGTGATATTCATGAGTAATAGGGAATCCTCTTGATCAGTTGTATAGTTGTTGTAGTTTCTCCTTCCTATGAAGCCTCCTTAATAGTTGTTGTTGTTGTAGCCTTGGTTGTAATTGTGATGGTAGTTGTTTCCTCCATTATTGAACTTGTCTATTGATTGTCCATAGCCTCCTCTATGGAAGCCTCTTCCTCTCTCATGCTTTGTGTTCTTGAAGCATTCATCTATTATATGATTGCTCAAGCCACAAATGTTGCAAGGTGAAGAGTTGTATGGTCTCCCCCTCCCTTGCTTTCCTCCTCTGCCCCTTCCTCTAGTACCTCTTCCTCTACTTATGAAATTCACTTGAGAGGTACTTGCATCTTCTTCATTCTTCTTTATCTTTACACTTTCTTTTATTTGTGTAAATGATAGAAGATTGATTACCTCTAGAAGTATCTCCATTCTTGTTGAGCTTTGTCTCATGTGTGAAGAGTTATCCCATCAATTTATTGAGGTCAAGTATCTACATGTCCATGTATAGGACCATTATTGTGGTAAAGGACTCCCATTTATCATCAACCTTGATGCCATTTATGATCTGCCTTACTATCTGCTCCTCTTCTATTTCTTCTCCAATACTTCCAATTGGATCAGCTACATCCTTCATCTTGGTCACATAGTCAGCTACACTTTCCTTTGGTTGCTTCTTCAATGTTGTGAACTCCATCCAAAGTTGATTCTTTTTGGCCCTTGTATTTGATGAGAAGTATGAAGGTAGTACTTTCCAAGTCTCTTGGGAAGTCTTACAATTCCTATTATGAGGTAACAAAAAATCATATATTGAATTGAGTATGTAAGACCTGGCTAAAGCATCCTTTGCACACCATGCAGCTAGTCTCTCTTGCTCCTCTCTTATAGGTTGGTTTTTGCTTCTAAAGGTTGACATCTCTTCATCTCCAGATATGTATCCATACAAGCTTCTTCCTTGGAGGCAAGCCTTCATCCTTAGAGACCAAGCTTGATACTTGCACCTGTCCAATTTTCTAGTGAATCATGGAAATCCATCTCCCATTTTACCTTGATGTTGCTCTGATACCACTATTGGAGGAGATGGTGGACACCTTCCAGAGATGAGATGGTGCTGCAAATTCCTGCTTCACACTAGTCAAAACTAAGTTGCGGAGTGCAAATTAGACCTCTTGAGCTTTCCAAGAAGCACAAATAATAACCTAAGTACTTTGGAATATTATCCTCAAATCATAGGATCAAACCAGATAACTTGGAGTTTCATTGTGAACCAAAAACTTGCTATTTTGATCACTACACCTACTCAGAGAAATGAACAGTACTCTTTCTCTGCTAACAATTGAACAAAATACTTTTGGGAATATCTAATTGACTAAGTTAGCTAAATTTCACAAGTTATTTCACTTGAAATGATCAACTATGCTCAGAGAATGATGCTTAGCAAAACTGAGACGCATCCTGACTTTTTAGGGAGTTAGCAGTATACAAAACAGAGGCAATGTCTTGCACATAACTCAAGATGGGCTAAGGAAATTAAAATGAAACTCTGTAGAGAGAAAATGGACAGTCCAATAAATATATACCAACTTAAATCATAGCAAATGATCAACTAGACACTGAGAAATAGGTCTGAGAAGCTCACTATTCTGAGTGATACATGATAGAGTAGAAGAGATGAGATATGAGAAAACTATACGTATTAATGCACACAAATTAAATTAACATTGGCAATGAATGACTGCACAATGTAAGGGCAATAGAAGAGCTATAGTGTGAGCTCAATATCCCACACAAATCCCTCTGAACTCTCTGCTATGTCATCTTCTTCTACTGCATTTCCACGCGACTACAAAGTCCTCTTTTATAGCCTTTTTATTGGAGCCAAGATTCAAGTTTGAATTTGAATCTTTACCTAAAAGAGTTGCAAATTTTTAGGACTTGTTTTGCCATAAATCCTCACCAAATAATTTGTGGAAAGATTCTCCTAAGAACTCATAATTGAAAATACTTCCACATATGCACTTTTACAAGGAGTAAAAATAAATCTTTTACAAGAGATCGTTCATGTGCTAATGAATGAACATTTGAACTTTAGGATAAGTGATCAAGAATTTAGGCTTGGAATAATTGCACCAACAGAATGGAGGGTGTCCATTTTGCATGCTGACATATTTTTAGCCAAAACCAAAAACTCTTTGAAAAAAATAAACACTTCAGACTTTGGTTTTAATGAAGGAATCAACCAATGTGGAAGACGCACTCCACAATCCAAGTTCGAGGCTTCCATGCAAAAAAAAAAAACAAAACAAAAATATCATGAATAATGGAGCTTAGGAGCTAATGGATGGACCCCCTAAGTGCAAAGTCATTGGCACCAAGTGGGTCTCAAAGCTAAAGTACAAGGCTGATGGTACTTTACAAAAGTAAAAACCAATATTTGTTGCACAAGGCAACTCATAAATTCAAGGGATATACTTTTCTGAATAGTTTGCCGTGTTTGCAAGGATGACTACTATCTGAGTAGTACTATTTGTAGGTGTGCATAAATAATGGCCAATCTATCACATGGATGTTCAAATCAGCATTCCTAAATGGAGATTTTCAAGGAGCAGGTATATGTGTCCTAGCCACGATGGTTTAAGGATCCCCATTTAGAAAACAAGGTATATAAGCTAAAGAAGGCATTATATGGGATGAAAAAGGCCCCTAGAGCATGATACTTGCAGATAGATAAGTACCTTTTGGATCGAGGCTTTAAAGCTTCTTCAACAAGCAAAAGTTGCCCTGAGTTCAGAATTTGAAATGACAAACTTACACTTAATGCATTATTGCTTAGGCCTTGAAGTATTGCAGAATAGGAAAGATTTTCATCTCTCAACAAAATTATGCAACACAGATTTTGAAGGCATTCGACGTGGAGGATTGCAAGGAGATTTCTACACATGTGGAGGTCAACACAAAAATATCTATTGAAGATACTTCATCTCCATGGATATTGGCATATACAAGAAATTAGTTGGAAGTTTCATCTACTTGTGCAACACAGACCATATATCTCCTATGTTATTGGAATAATAAGTAGGTTCTCTAATAAGCCTTCCCAAAGTCACTAGAATACAAGTATGCGGATACTCTTGTATGTGAAAGGAACCATTGATTATGGTATTCTCTATGAAGAGGGATCATCTTTGGTTGGATATTGTGACACAAATTGGGTTGGAGATATTGGTACCAGAAAATCGTTTTCTTGATATTGCTTTTCTTTAGGATCTCAAATTTTCTCTTAGATCAATAAGAAGCAACCGACTATATGGAATTATCTTCTACTAAATTTGAGTACAATGCAGCACGTGTTGCCACATGTGAAGCAGCATGGTGGAGGAGCATCCTATGGCACATAGAGATACAAGGACAAGAGGTGACAATGTTGAAGTGTGACAACTAAAGTTGCATGGCCATCACCAAGAATCTAGTTTTCCATGCATGTACCAAGAACATAGAAATTGAATGCCACTATGTGTGTGAGTTGATCAAGGATGGGGTCGTAGAGCTAAGCTATTGTCCAACTAAATAAAATGGAGCAGACATCTTCACAAAAGCTCTTGTGAGAGAGAAACTTCATCAACACTTTCCAAAGCTTGGCATTGGACCAATGAAGTAGTTCAATGTAGGGTGGACATTCGGGGTAGGGGGTGTTAGATATACTCAATACTCCACCCCCGTGTGACCACTAATTATCCATGGTGCTCTAAGTTGTAAGGCCCCAATTATAAAGACAAGACATTGTTAGAGCTTGGACATTTATGGAAACCTAACTTCCAATTTAGATGAAGTCTATGTGTGATCATTGATGGTAATAGATGATCTTTGTGAGCCTAGCCATTAGGTTAGGTAGGGCATAAACTTTATGGCTATTGGGCTACCATTTAAGTTGAAAAGAAAAGCCTTGTGGTGTCACACGGTTTCCCCATTGAACCTTAATGGGGGAGAGTGCAAAGGGGGGATCGCTCCATTATCCAAGGTCGGGGGTCCTATCTCCCCCAATACATAGGTCTGAGATGGTAGGACTTCTGGTCATGGAGGTATTTGCAAATTATATTTTCTGACTATCTTTTATCTTCCAACTACATTTATCTATATCGACTCCCATTCCAAAAGAAATATAAGCATATCCCATGTAGCTCTACATAACATTGTGTGCTAGTAAACCCTTCATCTAAAGTCTCTCTAGATCGCCATCTAAACTCCATATTTGGAGTGCACATGTGGAAAACACCATCTTTTTAGTTGTATTGGTCTTGGAAATTTGAGAATTCGACTTCTCTATCTCTCAGTTTGCATCCCTCTTTGTCTCCATTTTTTCTCAACTCTAACTATTGGTTTATTCTATTGTGCAATTTTTTTCTATACGAGGCTCTGAGTTGTGTAGACATAAAAACATAGAGGTTGAAGAGGCTTTAATGATAAAAAATAGAAAACATTTCAATTAGTGCATCATCATCATCCATGATTTGGAAAGAATGGATTCAGCTTGTTGGAACTCCAACAATGAAGAAGATGAAGAAATTTAAGAAAAACCATGGTGATGAATTTACATCAACAAATTTTGAAGATTTTTGCAAGAGTAAAGGAATCAAGCATCAACATACAATGGCACATAGCCCTCAATAGAACGGTGTGCAGAATGCCAGAATCAACCATCATGGAGATGGCAAGGTTTGTTGAAGGGAAAAGGTTTTCCAAAGCAATTTTGGGTAGAGGTTTTCAACATTGTTGTCCACATCTTGAATCAAAGTCACACCAAATCACTTGATGGAAAGACTCCACAATATGCCCACAATGGTTAAAATCCATTTGTTTCCCATTTCAAAATATTTGGAAGTTATTGTTATGTACATGTTCCATATATGGAAATAAATAAGCTTCAACCAAAAAGCATCGAATGTATAAGAAGGCATATAAGCTTTATGACTGTGATGCTAAGAAGATCATGACAAGTCGCAATGTGGTGTTTAAGGAGGAAGAGCCACATGTAGTGGAGGATGAAAAGAGAGCTTCCACTTTATCATCAAGCAAAGGGGCAATCCACTATGACTCTAGCCCAAGAGTTATCCTTTCTACACAAGAGAAGGAAGCATCATCTTTAGACGGTGGTTCTGAAAGTCACCAACATCTCGTCACCCAAGAAAAAAACCATTGGGTGAGGCAACTCTATGATTTTGCAAACCACATCCCATAGTGACTAGAACAGGTTGCAAATGACCTAGGTGATCACAGAGAATAGAGGTGCAGAGACACGCAAGCACCCAAATTGTAAATACAACCATGATGGTTGAGCTCATTCAAGAACAAGAACCAACCAGTGTGAAAGAGGCACTCCACAATCCCAATTGGAGGGCTTCCATGCAAATATAATATGACAATGTCATGAACAATGGAACTTAGAAGCTAGTGGATTGACCCCCAAAGTCAAAATCATTGGCACCAAGTAGGTTTGGAAGCTAAAGTGCAAGGCTAATGGTACTTTAGAAAATTACAGAGCAAGACTTTTTGCAAAAGGATACTCAGAACTTGAAGGGATAGACATTTGTGAATCATTTGCTCGGACTCCAAGGATGACTACTATCCGATTAGTACAAGATATGGTTCTGCATAAATGATGGCCAATCTATCACATGGATTTCCAATCAAAATACCTAAATGGAGGCCTCAAGGAGGGGTTATACATGTCTAAACCACCAGGGTTTGAGGCTCCCCATTCAAAGAACAAGGTATGTAAACTTAAGAAGATATTATATGTGTTAAAACAAACCCCCTATTGGGATGCATGTGGAATCCTTTTGGCATGGATGATAATGACTTATAAGAGCTTGATTAAATTGTTATTTCCACTAATCATTGACATTTGTTAGACAACATATACTTTAAAGCATTGGATTGCTAGCCCATAGAGGAGGTGCGGCAAAAGTTATGCAACAAATGAGAAAGACATTGCCTCAAAGAAAGTTTACTTCATTAGAAAGATTTATGCTTTTTGTATGAAAGGTGCTAATAATGTGGCTACTCATATTGATGATCACTATTCTCAATTGCAAGAACAAAATGTGAAGATGGATGATGAGTTCAAGTTAATCCTCTTATTATGCATGCCATCATCTTCATGGGATACATTTTGTATGTTGGACTTTAAGGTGTGCAAAAGCAAATGAATAGCATAAGGAAGAAGAAGAAGCCTGGATAACAACACAAAATAGGATGTATAACCAAGTGAATTTACAAAGATAAGTGACCCATTAAGGTTATAGGCTTATATACAAGTTGAGGGGGGGGGGACCTCCTGAATGTTGGAGAAACACTCACTAATTGGACATATATTTGAAGGTCAAAGCTTTAGAAGAAAATCACATGCCTATGTGAAGTGAAAAATTCACAAGTGTATTATAGTTGTAAAGTTAGTTCACTTTAGTTCTAGAAGTTTTTTAAAATCACGAGAATGAGAAAATCTATATAAATTAGTTTGTATCAACTGATGCGAAGAGAGAAGAAGTGGAGGAGTGTGATAGAATGTGAGAAGGAGTTCATTTTGTATGACTAAGTATAGTCAGGCTTCTCTGAGTGAGAAAGCACTTGTAAAGTTTCTGAGTTTTTCATAGCTATGAGAAGAAATAATTAAAGCTCTGTGTATGAGACTCTCTCCATCATCTCCATCTTTGTCTACTATGTGATGAGTTCAAAAGTTCAAGTTTTCGAAGCAACTCGATGCCTGGCATCGAGTTTATGCTAATAAGTCTATGTTTTATTCTCTGAGTTTTTATGTACTACTAAATCTCTTTGAAAATATGAAGTTTGTGGAGCAACTCGATGTCTAGCATCGAGTTTCAACATAAAGTCGATGCCTGGCATCGACTTCCCACATAAAAGTGGTTTTCTTCACACTTGTGGTTTACACACCTATTTCAAGAACAAAAAGTGGCTGAAAAAAGCACAAAGTCAATGTCTCACATCGAGTTTTGGTTGCAAGTCGATGCTAGGCATTGAATTTTCATTTTTAGATACTCAGACTTACTAAACCAGGCAAAATTTCCACTTTTGGAAGTCATACGAGGTCATCTTGTGAAGGCTATATCTTGAGTTCTAGAGATCCATTTCTTGCAAATAATAGCTTGTTGGAAGCTCTTCTCTTCTACTTTTATCCCTCAAACAACCTTGGAGAAATAATATTTGTGCTAAGAGAAATTAGCAAAATACTGAAGGTATGTCATTTTAGTCGCTAGAAAGTTTCGAAGAAGTAAAGATCTTGGTTTTGGCTATCATTTCTCAAAGTTTGAAGTGGCAATGAGTTAATGGTGACCATAGAGGTTTTCTAGTGTCACATTAATTCATTTCTTGTGATGTTTCACACATCAAAAAGTGGTATCAGAGCAAAAAGTTCCTAAAGAGCAGAAGGCGACAAAGGTACGATAAGTTTTTGAAAAGTTGTTTCATTAAAGTTTGAAAGGTGAAGCATTTGAAGACACAAGGCATCAAAAGGTTACTTCAAAAGTATCTTCATACACAAAGAACTCCAAAAGTATTATCCTTTATCCTTTAAGCTCACAGGTTGCACCAGAAGGAAAGGAGTATGGCAGATCATATCTCCATTGACAAAGTGGACAGAGATAATTACCGCGCATGGGTAATGAGAATGGAAACCTTACTTATGAGTAAGGATCTCATGGTATATGTAACAAGTGAAGAAGAGAAGCTAGTATTTGAAGATGAAAGCCGACCAAAGAAAGAGGAACTTGATGCTTTAAAGCATTGGTAGAAAAAGGATGCAAGTGCAAAAGCCTACATTTACAATACAATCTCTGATCATTTTCTACCACACGGGAGAGGATTGGAATCATCTGAAGATATATGGGATGCATTGGAGTATCATTTCCAAAGCACTACTAAAGCACGGAAAGCAAGTCTATGGTCAGATTTTACAACATTCAAGAAGAATCCAAGTCAAAGTATTAGTGATTATGTCACTAAGATAAAGGATCTTGCAGATAGTCTTGGATCCATAGATGAAGATATTGAGGATCACAGGTTGATTGCTCAATTACTTACAGGTTTGAGAGAGGATGAAAGGTGGAAACCTTTGTCTTGTCAACAGAACTTTCTTTGAATCATTATGTTCCAGATTTGAACCGGTTGCTTGGTTTGATGCTCACATTTGAGCAAGACTTGAAGGGAGATGGAGATAAAGGACAAAGTTATGCAATGTACATGAAGAACAAGAAGAAAGGAGATAAAGGTAAAGCAAAGGATGAAGAAGAGTCAACTTCTCAAGTTTATTATGCAAGAGGTAAAGGCACTGGCAGAGGAAGACCAAGAGGTTTTGGAAGAGGAAGAGGTAATCAAAATAACAACAAGAAGGCTTGTTGGATATGTGGATTGAGTAATCATTTGGCTCATGACTGTTGGCACAATCAACAAGGATCAAACCAAAATCAAAACAACAATAGCAGAGGTAGAGGTGGAAGATATTAAAGTAATTTTCAGAGAGGTAAACAAAATCCAAGAGGAGTCTATGGTAGAGGTGGAGGAAGAAGTTGGGGATAGAATCAATCCTACAACACCACCTATTACAATTATGCAAATGACACACAGAATGAAAGTCATACATCATTAATTATGAATTCAATTAGCACATCAGATAAAGAAGATCTAAAGGTATTTTACATTGACTCTGGATGTTCTAATCATTTGTCAAGAAACATAGAATTGATGTCACAATTGGAAAAAAGGCATTTCTAGTCATACAGTTCAAACAGGTGATAATAAAAGACATAATGTACATTCGATTGGAAAAGTGAAATGCAAGAGTGGAGCAGATTTTCTAACCAAAGTTCTGTATGTTCCTACAATACCTAAAAACTTGATCAGTGTGGGACAAATAGTTGAAAAAGGTTTTCAAGTCAGGTTTACAAATGAAGGAGTATTTGTTGAAGATCCAGAGAATGGATATAATCAGATTGTATGTGGTAAGAAAGAAGGTAGACTCTTTACTTTAAGAGTGCAAGGGAACATTTGTCAAGCTTTGCTCACACATGGTGAAGGAGTGATTACAGAACTTGATCTTTGGCATAAGAGATTAGGTCATTTCAATGAAAGAGGAATTAAAGCTATGGTTGCAAATCAGTCTGTTCTATGATTACCAAATGTGCATAGTCAACATATGGTTTATAAATGTGAAGCATGTCAAATGGGTACAGCACACAGGTTACCATTTTAAAAGAAAGGATTCAAACATGATGGATTACTAGAGCTTATTCATACAGATGTATGGGGAACAACAAAAGAAGGATCTATCAATGGCTCAAGGTACTATGTTCTTTTCATTGATGATGCTACAAGATGGATAACTTTATATGTTTTGAAGGAAAGATCAGAAGTGTTTGGAGCTTTCAAGCATTTTCATGCATATGCATAGAGAGTCACAGGTCAAAAGCTTAAAAGAATGAGGTTTGATGGAGGGGGAGAATACTTCTCCCAAGAGTTCAATAATTATCTTTGGAATGCAGATATTAAGAGATAGATAACTTATAGGTATACACCACAACAAAATGGTGTAGCAGAAAGAAGGAACAGGACTTTGGTTGAGTTTGCTAGAGCTATGCTGAAGGAGAAGAATTCTCCAAATTATCTTTGGGTTGAGGCTGTAAATACAACTACATATCTTGTGAATAGATTACCATGTGCAGCTCTCAATGGAATGACTCCATATGAAGCTCGGTGGGGTAAGAAACCAACACTAGATCATTGTAAAGTGTTTGGATCAATTGCATATGCTTATGTTCCATCACAACTTAGACATAAACTTGAACCAAAGGCAGAAAAATATGTGTTCATTGGTTATGATGAAAAGCAGATGGGTTACAGATTTTGGAATCCTCTAACCAAACAATTTATTTTTTCTAGAGATGTTACATTTGATGAACAAAAAAGTTGGTATGCAAATCAAAGTCATACAACTGAAGAATTTGAAGAAGAGGTAAGAAGATGTGAGAAAGGAAAATCAATTGTGCAGGTAAATAGAGATGAAGAATATATGCAAGAAAGTACATCCAAAAGTGGATTAACAAGAAGAAATGAAGAAGCTCCTATATTTGATGAAGAAGTGTATCCAGACACTTATGAAGAATGTGAACCAAGAAGGTCAAGCAGGACAAGAAGACAACTAGAAAGGTATTCTTATGATACTTCTTACATAACTCAGAAGAACTATGCATATATGGTCAAAGATGATGAAGAACCTCATAACTATGATGAAGCTAAAGGTAAGAAACAATGGGAAGAAGCAATGAAGGAAGAGTTTCATGCACTAGAGAAGAACAAGACATGGGAACTTGTTCCTAAACCAAATGGTAAGAAGGTAATTGGAAATAAATGGTTTTATATAGTGAAGAATCTTGCAGATGGAAGTATGGCCAGATACAAAGCTAGACTGGTGGTGAAAGGCTATGCCCAAACCTATGCCATAGATTATGATGAGGCATTCAGTCCTGTAGCTAAGATGTCAACTATAAGGACAATCATTGCTATTGGAGCTTCAAAAGGATGGATTCTAAGTCAATTGGATATAAAGAATGCATTCTTGAATGGATACATATCAAATGAGGTATACATGGAACAACCTCAAGGATTTATAGATTCCAGGTATCCAAATTTTGTTTGCAGGTTGAGAAGAGCACTCTATGGATTGAAGCAAGCAGCATGGAACTATAGACCGGTGAAGTATCTCAATGATCTTGGATATCAAAGTTCAAAAGCAGATCCAATTCTACTTATCAAAAGAACAGAGGAAGGAACAATCTACATTTGTATTTATGTAGATGACATTATAATCATAGGTACTTCAGATGAAGGAATCAAGGAGGTAAAGAGATTACTTGAAAAAGAATTCAAGGTCAGTGATCTAGGAAAGTTGTCATACTTTCTTGGAATGGAAGTCACTTATACAGATCATGGCATACATGTATCACAAGAAAGATATCTTCTGAATCTATTGAAGAAGTTTGATATGGAAAAAAAATTGCAAAGAAGCTTCAACTCCACTTGAAGTTAATCACAAGCTCAGTAACTATGATGGTGGAGAATACAAAGACATGAGAAAGTATCAATCTCTTGTGGGTAGTTTGATTTATGCTACACTAACAAGATCTTATCTTAGTTATGCAGTGGGAGTTTTGTCACAATTCATGCATTGTCCAAAGGACCCACATTGGATTGCAGGTCAAAGAGTTCTCAGATATATCAAAGGAACTAAAGGAAGGATTATATTATCCTTTTACATCAGATTTGAAGTTTAGAGCCTACAGTGACTCAGACTGGGCAGGTAACCAGGATGACAGAAGATCAACTCATGGCTACATGATATACATTGGTGATAAGCTTGTAAGTTGGTGTTCAAAGAAACAACATACAGTAGCATTATCATCAACCAAAGCTGAGTACAAAGGACTTGTGGAAGCAGCTAAGGAGGTCATATGGATGAAGACATTATTCAAAAGCTTGGGCATTGATCAAGGTATACCTACAATACATGGAGATAATATGAGTTCACTTTATCTTGCAGAAAAAAATTGTATTTCATGCAAGAACAAAACATATAGAGATACATTATCATTTCCTAAGAGAAAAGGTAATGGAGAAAGAAATTGAAGTGGAGTACATTTCTACAAAAGATTAGATAGCAGACATCAAAGAGCTTGGATGGTGTGAAGACCACCAGATTCAAAAGCATGGTAGGAGTAAAAGAAAAGAAGATGATATGAAGAAACAGGGAATGTCAATTAGTGATTGAGGGGGATCTGTTGGAGAAACACTCACTAATTGGACATATATTTGAAGGTCAAAGATTTAGAAGAAAATCACATGCCTATGTGAAGGGAAAAATTCACAAGTGTATTATATTTGTAAAGTTAGTTCACTTTAGTTCTAGAAGTTTTTTAAAATCACGAGAATGAGAAAATATATATAAGTTAGTTTGTATCAACTGACGCGAAGAGAGAAGAAGTGGAAGAGTGTGATAGAATGTGAGAAGGAGTTCATTTTGTCTGACTAAGTATAGTCGGGCTTCTCTGAGTGAGAAAGCACTTGTAAAGTTTCTGAGTTTTTCATAGCTATGAGAAGAAATAGTTAAAGTTCTGTGTATGAGACTCTCTCCATCATCTCCATGTTTGTCTACTGTGTGATGAGTTCAAAAGTTCCAATTTTCAAAGCAATTTGATGCCTGGCATCGAGTTTGTGTTGATAAGTCTATGTTTTATTCTCTGAGTTTTTATGTATTGCTTTATCTCTTTGAAAATATGAAGTTTGGGGAGCAACTCGATGCCTGGCATTGAGTTTCAACATAAAGTCGATGCTTGGCATCGACTTCCCACATAAAATTTGTTTTCTTCACACCTGTGGTTTATGCGCGTATTTTAGGAACAAAAAGTGGCTGAAAAAAGCAGAAAATCGATGTCTGGTATCGACTTTTGGTTGCAAGTCGATGCTAGGTATCAAATTTTCATTTTTAGACACTCAGACTTACTAAAACAGGCAAAATTTCCACTTTTGGAAGTCATACAGGGTCATCTTGTGAAGGCTATATCTTGAGTTCTAGAGATCCGTTTATTGCAAGTAATAGCTTGTTGGAAATCTCTTCTTCTCTTCTACTTTGATCCACCAAAAGATCTTCGAGAAATAATATTCATGCTAAGAGAAATTAGCAAAATACTGAAGGTATGTCATTTCAATGACTAGAAAGTTCCAAAGAAGTAAAGATCTTGGTTTTGGCTATCATTTCTCAAAGTTTGAAGTGGAAATGAGTTAATGGTGACCACAGAGGTTGTCTAGTGTCAGATGAATTCATTTCTTGTGATGTTTCACACATCAACACTGAAGAGGGAAAAAAGTGCCCTAGTGGTCTTAAGTGTGTTCACACACATCACTCATGTATAAGGAAGTGCCAAGAAATGTAGAAAGAAATCAATACACAAAAGAAAGTAAGCCCAAAGCTTTGCGAAAAGCTTCAAATTTTTTCCTAAAGAGAACCTTTGTGAAAAGGTCTGCAACATTATCATGTGTGGGCACATAAGCCAAACTAATCTCTTTAGTAGAGAATCTATTCTAGACATAATGATAGTGCACCTCAATGTGCTTTGTGCAATCATGGAACATAGGGTTCCTTGCAATTGACAATGTGCTCTGACTATCAATAAAGATGGTGGTGGTTGAAGACTGACCAACACCCAAATTATCAGAAAAGCATCTAAGCCACACACACTTAACAATCATTTTGAAAGTTTCCCTATAGTGAGCCTCACAAATAGAAGTGGCCATAGTAGGTTTCTTCTTGTTTAACCAAGATATCCACGAGCTATCAGGCATGAAGCAAAAAGCATAGATGGGCACACAAGTATCATTAAAACCAACCAAATCTGGGTGTGAAAAAGCATGTAAATCTTGTGCTAATGGTTCCCCCTTGGGATAAAACTATTCAAGTAGTCAGGTATCACTCAAGTAGCAAAAGATGTGCTTAGGTGCCCGCCAATGCTTGATACTTGGGAAATGCACATACTTGCTCATATGTGAGACAGCAGACTGAATATTTGATTGAGTTATGCATAAGTAAATCAAGCATCCAATAGCTTGGTCATAGAAAACAACATGAAATGCATCCCCAATATCATGAAGGCTCAACTGTAAACTTTGTCTCCATGACGTGGCAATAGGTTTGTAACCTTCAAGACCAAAGCATTGTAATAATGTGTCAACGTAGTTTTTTTGACACAAAGCTATTACCTTGCCAACTAAAATCAATGCCCAAATAATGATTAAAATTCCCCAAATTTGGTATCTCAAAAGAGGCATGAAAATCAGCCTTAAATTTAGTAATATGCTTGTCATTAGGTCCAATGAGTAGCATAACATCAACATATAAACCAATGATCAGATGTACATCATCTGCACAGTTGACACATAAGGTTCTCTTAATTGGACTTTTGTCAAATCCATCTCGGAGAAAGTAGAAATGTATCTTTTCATACCAAGCACATGGTTCTTGCTTCAATTCATGCAATGCCTCTTTTAACTTTTATATTTCGTTTGCATGGAATTTCTATACAAAACCATGGGGATGAAGTACATACATACACTTCTTCATGTAATTCACCATTCAAAAATGTGCTTTCAATGTCTAAATGATGTACATTCCAACCATGATGAGCTACAAGTTCATAGATGCTACAAACAATGGTTCGCTTGGCACATAAGAGCAAAAATCTCATGAAAATTGATGCTTTCTCTTGTGCATAACCTTTTGCAACAAGCCTAGCCCCATACCTATCAATTGTTCCACCATGCTTATGTTTAAACGTGTATATTTGTTTAGTGTCAATGGCCTTTTTGAGTGGAGGCAAATCACATAAAGATTGAGTACTATTCTTCATAATAGCATTATATTTTGATTGCATACCAACCATCCAATTTTTTGAATTTTGTGCGTCATTAAAGGAAACTGGATCATTCTCATCACAAAAACTAGATACAACCATTGGATAACAAATTGACACAAGGAAACACTATGAGAGGTTGAACTAGTTCATATGACAAAGGTGAATCTAATTTACTATTTTTCAAAGTTTGTGCCAACCATTTGGCCATAGTGTTTGATTCTTTTATGTGAGCCCTCTCATCATGAAGTGCATCATGTAAATATACATTAGAAATGGAATTATCTTCATCATCATTCGAAACTTGTAAAGGTTGAGGAATTACCTCACTAGGACAGCACTTGATTGTCCTTCTGTAAAAAGAGGCAATAAAGTGTCATACACATCCTTTGAGCTAACTGGTGTCTCCTTGGTACAAGAAAGTAAGGTCTAAATTTCATCTTCCACAAAAACATCACAACTAATCAGAATGTGTTTATTTTGTGGATGAGATAGATGATAACTTTTGCGTTCAAAATTGTACCCCAAAAAAAATACATTTCACTGCCTTATCATCTAATTTTTTTCATTATTGTTCAAACAGTAATGCATATGCTAGACAACCAAAAACATCCTAATGAGAAATAGATGGCTTGCAACCATGTTGAGCCTTATATGGAGTGATAGATTGTAATCCTTTGGTGGGACACCTATTAAGCACATATGTTGCACACATGATAGCCTCAAGCCAGAACCTATGTGGTAAACTATAACTTATGATCATACAGCTCACCATTTCCATGAGAAACATGTTCTTTTTCCCAAAACCTCCAACTTTTTGAGGTGTATATGGCACTATAATTGATGTTTCATCCCATGCTCAGCTAGGAGTGCATTAAACTCAAAAAACATATACTCTCCCCTCAATCAGAATGGAGCTTTCCCATTTTATATGTTGATAAATTTTTAGCTATAACCAAGAATCGTATAAAGCACTTAAAAACTTTGGATTTTGCTTTCAATGGATAAATACATGCATGACTAGAAAAGTTATCAACAAAATTTATGAGGTATAGATAATTCCCAAATGAAGGTGTCTAGATAGGACCACAAACATCACTACGAACAAATGACAATGTATGTGCATTTCTAAGTTAACCACGAAGAACGTTACATTTTACCCAAAATATAGCCTTCACATACATGTTAAAGGGTCTCTCAAGTTTAGGAAGAGAGAACACTTTTAGAATTCTATAGACAAAGAAAACTAGCAAATTTCATATGACCAAAGAATACGTGCCAAATCTTTGCATCTAAAATAGCTTGAGAATCATGAACCACACATGCTAAATCATTCTCAAATTTTGCATAATCTTTGAGCTTTACAGCTTATGACATAAAATGTGTAAGCTATGATAACATCATCATTCGAGAGATCATGAACTATACATCTATCATCCAAAAATTTGATAAGCAAGCCAATGTTTACTAGTGGTGAAACTAATAATAGGTTTTTCTTGATCCCTAGCACATAAAAGGCATTTGCGAATTCGAAAGAACTACCATCACTAGTACTTAGAAAGATCTTTCCAACTCCCATGATAGGATAAGAGGATTTGTTAGCACATGCGATGGTATTCCATGTAGGAGCAGGCTCAAGTGAAGTGAAGAAACTAAATTGTGAGGTAAATGTTTGGTTGCACGACTATCAAAGTATCAAACATCTAAGTCTACTACTCATGAGAAGATGAAGATGGTTCATAGCTGCAATGGGTAGTAAATGGTCATTTTCCACTCTAAACAAGATTAAGACTCTATTTTAGGTGAAGAGGCCTCTACAACAAACATTCTAGCCTCTTTCTTCTTTGCATCCTATGCAAGCGATTTAGGTTAGCTATTCATGAAATGATCATTGGCTTTATAATACATGCAAAAAAAAATTCTCTTCTATTTTCTTGTCACTTTGTCTTCCTTCCTTGACTATGCAACATTAGAAAAATTTCCTTACTAGTAGATGAGCTCCATTTACCTTTGCCCTTCTGATTAGATAAGAAAGCTTGATTTGCAACATGCATAATTGGTCTTTTCTACCTAGACTGATATTCTTGCAGGAAAACAAAGACTTACTTCTCAAAGGTTAAGGCATTGAATTTTCTTTCATCATAAAACCAAAAAGTAGAAGCAAGGTGCTAATAAGAATCTAGAAGACCATTAAGAACAGTCTATATGAGTGAACTATCTCACAAGATTTCATTAGGAGATATCAACGATCGTTGTGAAAAAATTGTCCATTGAATCTCATTCATTCATATGAAGTTTCCAACTATTTTTTAAGGTAAGCAATTCAATCCTCATTTCTCTCCTAGTTTTGAATGTTGCAAAGGTCCACCAAGTGCTCAAGCAGAACTGGAGGTAGAGCCTTCGTGAACATGTCTGTCAGGTTCTCCTGAGAGGTACATTGCTCTAGAGTAATCTCTTGAGAGACGCGCTTCTCGCAAATGAAATGGTACTAGATTTGGATATGCTTCGTCCAAGCATGGAACACAAGATTCTTGGCGATGGCTAAGGCTAACTGGTTATCCATGCGGATGCATGTCGGAGTAGCCTACAAAAACCAATGTCAGATAATAATCGTCGAAGCGAGATGGTCTCACATGCTTCAAAGCCGGATGCTCAATACTTGGCCTCAGTGGATGATAGAGCAATCGTAGGCTGCTTCTTACTTACCCAAGAGATAGGTCCTGAGCCAAGCAAGAATATGTACCCAAAAGTAGACTGTCAAGAATCAAGATCACTGGCCCAATCTGAATCTGAATGAACAACGAGTTCGATGCCCCCTCTGTACCAAAGACCATGAAATCGGGTGAGGGCAAGATATCAAAGTAGTCTGTGAGCAGCATCGTAATGTGTTTGTCGAGACCGATATGCAAACTGACTGAGTATACTAACTACATAGGCAATATCTGATCTAGTGTTGCCAAGTTAGAGTAATGAGCCAACAAGTTATCAATAAGTATGTGCATCCACAAGTGATGATGAATCCTCCAGTATGAGCTTGATGTTTGGATCAAGTGGTGTCGATACTAAGAGACACTGGTCCATGTTATATCTGGAAAGAAGATCAAAGCAATAATTCTTCTATGATAGGAATATGGCTTCTTTTGTTTGCCAAACTTCCATACCTAAGAAGTAATGAAGTAGTCCAACATCTATCATAGAGTACTCAAAGTGAAATTGTGTGATGATTAATTGGATGCATTCTTAATCTAATCCTATCAAGATCAAGTCATCTACATAGAGGATAATGATGGGCACTAAGAACTCGTTTTGATAGATATATAAGTTTGCATCGGCATTGCTTCTTTGAAATCCTTTATCCTCAAAGAACTTGTGAATCTTTTCATACCAAGCCATGGGTGCTTTGCTTAAGTCCATAAAGTGCTTTGTGAAGCTTGTAGACTTGATATTCCTTTCCTTTGATCTTGACGCCTTCAGGTTGTTCAATATATACTTCTTCTTGAAGATCTGAGTTAAGAAAAGCACTTTTGACATCCAGCTGGTAGATGGGCCACTTGAAATGTGCAATTAGTGCTACAATGATTCTAATAGTGGTAAACTTTGCAGTAGGGGCAAAGTTTTCTTCATAACCAATGCCATGTTTTCGCTTATATCCCTTAGCTACAAGTCGTGCTTTGTACTTTTCTAATGTTCCATGTGACTTCTACTTAACTTTATCGAGCCATTTGACTCCTATGACTCGATGATTTGTGGGCTTAGAAATAAGTGTCCAAGTCTTATTCTTCTCGATTGCATTCATTTCGACTTGCATAGCTTCTTCCCACTCAAGTTGTTTTTAAGCTTCTTTGTAGTTAGAAGGCTTTGAAATTTGCTAAATCTGATGCATCAATGCATAATTTACATAATGACTTTGTTCTCCATGATGCTTTTTAATGAGCCTTTGTAATCTTCTTGGGAGATGTGAATTACTTGCATCTGACATGTGTTTTGAAACTTTTAAAAGTCTCAGTCCCCCTCTGAAGTGTAGATGGGTGGACTGAGACTTTTATTTGGAGCTTTGGTTGAGAGTCTTGAAGCTTCATTAAAGATTACATCCTTTGAAATTGTGATGGAGTGGTTTTCAAGATCAAATAGTCTATATGCTTTTGATTGCTCACTATAGCCAATGAATATATGCCTTTTAGACTTGGACTGTAGGTTACTTTGATCTTCTTTAGGCACATGGACAAATGCTTCACTTCCAAATACTCGAAAGTAATTGACATTAGGCTTTCTTTCATAGTAGGCTTCAAAGGGTGTCTTATTATGCAATGCACTAGTGAAGTCTTGATTAAGTATGTGCATGGCAGTGTGCACTACTTCCTCTGCCCAAAACTTGTAGGGTAATTCTTTGTTATGAAGCATGGTTCACGTCATTTCCATCACACTTCGAATCTTTTGCTCAGCTACTCCATTCTGGGATGGAGTGTGAGGTTGAGTGACTTGTCTTTATATCCCTTTTTGCTTTCAGAAATTGTCAAAGTTATGATTGATAAATTCACCACCGCCATCTGATCGAATAGTTTTGATTGTTTTTGACACTTCATTCTGAACTTAGGTGATACATTCTCCAAACTTAGAGAAAGTATTTGCCTTCAACTTCAAAAATTATACCCAAATGTATCGTGAGTGGTCATCTATTAGAAGAAAGAAGTAGATTGACCCACTAAGAGAAGGGGTATTCATAGGTCCACAAAGGTCCATGTGGACTAGGGCTAAAGGGTTCCTAGCTCTTGTGGAAGCCTCCTTGTGAACGGGAGCCCTGTGTTACTTGCCTTGGGTGCAAGCTTGGCAGACATCATTAACTTGCCCGATCTTGGGCAATCCTTTAACTATCTAAGATGAGGAAATCCTTGGTAAACATGAGGTGTGGCCATACCTTTGATGCCAAAGGCTAGATAGCGACTCCTTAGATAGAATGCAGGAGAGTTTATATAGGCTTTTTTCTTCTATGCCTTGTGTGATGATATCTTTGGTTTTAGGATCAATAACCTTTACAAAGTGTTATCAAATAACACTTGTTTATCGTGATCAATGATGGCCTTGACTAATAATAAATTCATGCATAAGTTAGGAACAAATAAGACATTAACGATTTGCACTCCCCTCATTAATTGATGATTTGTACTTTGCTTTTTCCTTTGATGGGTAGGCTCTTGTTGCCTAGGTAAACTTTGCCCGTATGGCCCTCAATCTCTTGAAAAGAACCCCAATCCTTACACATGTGCGATGTTACTCCACTGTCAAAGATCCATTCTTGTGAGACCTATGCTGAGAGGGTCTTGATGAGTTTCTAGAGGGCTTCGAGGTGTGCTTCTTCTTGTAGCAAAATTTCTCCACGTGCCTTGTTTTTCCACAGAAATTACAATTAAACTTATTTGTCGGAGTCTTGGAACCTTAGTTGGGTGCGTTGCTAGTATTATGACTAGCATGTTTGCCCTTGTGGAAGGGTCCCTTATCCTTCATGGTTATCTCTTGTAAGAAAGCTTACTTTGTTGCTCGCGAGTCGTGGAGCAAAAGTCGACAAACCTCTTTCCAAGTGAGTTCTTGATCTTTGTTGTATAGAGTGGTCACAAAAGTAGCATAAGATCGAGATAGCTTGTTGAGTACCTTAATGACTATGTCTTCACTTGAGATCTTGCATCCACAAAGTGCCAACTTTCTTTGGTAATCTTCAAATTGGGTTATCATCTTTATGATGGTATCTTGTGGTCGAATAGTGAGATTGTGAAACTTGGTCTCTAAGACATAAATCTTGGAAGGTCTTTTATCTTCATAGAGATTCCCTAAAGTATCTCAAACTTCTTTTGAAGTCTTACATGAAGTTATGTGACCCTTTTTCAATTCATCACATGCGAGGAGAAGTTTGCCTAATGCCCTTTTGTCCTTGATGTTCCATATATTCCAAGTTCGTAGATTGCTCTCCTTATCCGGCTCTCGTTTTGTTCCTTCAACTACCTCGTACAATAGGTTTGTATAGAAGTAGGCCTTAATGGTGTCCTTCCATAGGTTGTAATTTGTGCCATTGAGTCTTTCTTCTTTCGACATGAAGATCGGCATAAAAGAGGGTAAATACAATTGACTTGAGGACGTGTCATTTGAAATCGTTGACATGATTGCTGTCGAAATGAAGTTACCACACTTGCAAAATTTTGTATAAAAATTGAGATGGGATGGGGAGGCTTAGAATAGCCCTACACTTGCGAACGAGATAGACACCTTGGAGAGGGGGGCCTTAGAATAGCCCGTTGCATACCACACTAGCCTTAGAGTAGGCTTAAAAATGGAAGAGTTTGTGGATGGGCTTAGAACAGCCTCCAACCCACAAATGCACACACACAATATTTTCTTCTTATATTCTTGTGGTACAAGGATGGGGCACTTAGTTCCAAAGTGTGCCAACTTGTGAGGGAGAAGCTTCAGACCTCTTAGAGAAATTGCAAAGTAACCCTTGGAAAAATACAAAGTGGCCCTTTAAATTGTGCCAAATTGAGTGCCACAATTGTGATAGTTGCATCCTTGGAAAAATTTGGCGAAATTGTTGTGTTGATATTGTTCATTCGGGGTCCAAACTCCAAAGAGTAGATTTTATCTCTCTCTTTGAGAAAGATTTCATATGAACACAGATATTGGAAGTGGAATGCTCAATGAGGCATACTTGAGAGGCTGAGAGCACCAATTATTCAAATCAGAGTGAAGTTATGAGCTCTTCTGAGTGTACTTCTCTCTTTTCTATCTGAGTAGGCCAATGCTCTCTCTCTCTCTCTCTCTCTCTCTCTCTCTCTCTCTCTCTCTCTCTCTCTCTCTCTCTCTCTCTCTCTCTCTCTCTCTCTCTCTCTCTCTCTCTCTCTCTCTCTCTCTCTCTCTCTCTCTCTCTCTCTCTCTCATGTAACAGAGATGGCGGGCATAGATGAGCTTGATGACACAAGCTTCAGAGCTCCATGAATAGTGCTGTCACCTACAAAACACTCCTCTCTCTTTTGGTGAAGAAGGCGCTTCTGTAGAGCCCACTACAAATAAGTGGAAAGGAGATATCCAGGCCTTGAATTTTTTCAAGATCCAATTATGAATTCTTGCTCTGAGCCAGAAATGTCATCAAAATAGATGAGGCCTTGTTGAGCATAGGCTTTAATCTTGTTCCAACTTTGCTGCTGCTTGTCTTGTGCGTGCACAGTTGCCAGGTCATGCTCCTCCAATGATAGCATGCTATGCGTGGCTGTCCTCTACGGACTCCTCAGTTTGCAGAGAATCGCTTTGGCCAATGGCCGGTGGCTCATGCCTCTGTTTCTCTGAGAGACTATTGTTGTTGCGCAGTCGCCTAGGTCCTCCAGTTGTAGAGAGTGATGTCTCACAAGGTGGGCATATGGTGCCTTCAACCAACCATATCCCCTACAACTAGGATATCCTAAGCTTTCCACATGCAGATGGTTGCATTAATCATATATGCCACGTTGAAATGGTGTAGCGAGGAAGATTTTTGAAATCCTATGGTGTGCAAAAACGATGGTATGAATACATATACAGAGATAAGAGAGGTGCGTTGCTGGGCGAGAGATCTTGTTCTATACACATACTAAGATGAACAATAGCCAGGTATGAGCACATACACAGAGATGGGAATGAAGTTCTCTGTGATATGAGATCAACATGAACATTATAAAAATTTAACTCCGACAAAGGAACATGAAATAGAGAGACATAAATATGCCATCCCTACGAAGTTGATAACGGGGAAAATACACCAACATGCGATCAAACATTGCTTATAAACACTCCAAAACAAGTCAGATGCAAGCTCAATAGCTTTGAAATTGACCATTTACAGATCAGAAATCATGAAAGAACGCAAAGAGTAAGGATAGGAGAGAGGGAAAATGGAGATAAAGGGTGGGAGGGTGGGCAAATGGGCAAGATGAGTCCGAAAAAATTGATGGCAAAAGGCTTCTCTCAATGAGGAGAAAGCACACCACCAAAGTGAAGCACCAACACCACCAAAACGACCACCAAATGCACCACCAAGACCTCCACCTGGCACTCTCATACCATGTGGAGAGTACACGCGCGGAAGCAAAATGAAAAGAAGAGTGTACTCACAAAAGAAAGAGTGTGAGAGACTCAAAGTGAGTAGATCAAGAAATGGATAAACTCACATGGATTAGAAATGAACTTGCCAAGAGCATGGAGTAGACTCCTCAAGCTTCTTACCAAGTATAAGTGGGGGGAGAGGCCCTCCTTATATAGATTTGGGAGGGGCTCTAGAAACTACATTTCATATGAGATAATTTCCCTCAAAGGAGAATGAATACAATGGTAGAAACAAATGGCAAGGTACCCAAATACAAGAGAGATACAATATAAAATGGAAATAAACTGGAAATGGAGTGCCTCCTCGATACAAAATGGAGATGCGTTCATGCGGATACAATTGTAGATGATGTAAGAGCAATCATGTCGTAAACAATATGTACCTCTGGTTTAACTCCTACTCTCCTCTCTGCGACCCATTAAAGCTTACAATGGGGCATAAGCTTCACTTGCATGGGATTAGATTTTGGCATGATGTCACCTGCGCTGATGGTGCGTTTCACCCCTTTGAAAACCCAAGAATTGTTCACGGCTGCCCTAAGTCGGCTTATGAGTTATTGCAACTCTGATGGACAGATACTCACGTGCAGGTGAAGTCTTTTAAGTCCCCTGCCCTCTGATGGCGGGTCTGCCAACCGACGGACATTAATAAAATTCTGGCTAAGCTGAATGCCAAATAGCACCTCAACCGGTCTCCCACCCAGTGGCAATACTGATTCTTGGCCAACTGGCACACTAAGTCCTCTGCCAAAACGGCCATCTTGGGTTGGAGAATCTTCCATAAGGCCATCTACTCCCACACAAATCCTGTAAGATCTTGGGGACCTGTCTGGACTCCCTGCTCTGTGGTAGGCCGGCTATGATGGTCCACATCTTCATGACTTGTCCCCTTGCTCAACGATTCTGGGTTTGCCTTCAATTCATCTCCCACAGATTCAAACCCCTCCCATTCTCTTGGGAAGAGCTCATTTTCGGAGAATGCCTGGACAGCCTTACTTCCCTTGGCTCCAAAATAGAGCACTCATTTTATTCTTCCTTTGGCAAACCTTCAATAAGCTTTCTTTCCAAGACTCGGATCTCCCTCAAGTGCTAACAAATGGCCTCTGTCTGCAGGCCCCCTCGTTGCATGGGCAGAACCGCATCTGCTGGAGCTCACTGAATTGCTACTTCAAGACTCTTCCATGAGGAAGAAGTGGTCCTGAGCCCACAAGAACTACTGAATGGCCAGGTTGGCTATCTGTTTCTACTGTCCATCAAGAGATCTTTCGGCACCAAATATTACTCCTCGTAGCGTACTAGACCTGAGTTCGTGTGTACCTTCTCAGAGAGGTGCAGACAAAAATTGGCCTTTACTTCTTTGTTCGAAAACACATGAATGGCCCCTTCGATGAGCTCAAGACAATTTTTGAGTGTGTAATCCCTGTGGGCAACGAGTAATCAATGTTCTCCCTGGCTAAAGAGCCTTGGGACACGTGTTTCCCGAGCTTAATAAGATTCTTGGTCCATTCAAGTTTGTTTCATCCTGGCCCTGTTATGGTCTTATTCAGTCCCCTTGTATTCGGATTTATCTGTTTCCAGCTGTCTTTGTCTTGTTCTATTGATGGATTTCCTCTCCCCTTATCTGAGGTCCTTGTAAATCATCTCTGTTGATACATATTTTTTGTTTGATCACAAATCCCAAAAAAAAAATGCAGTCAAATCTAATGTGGGAATACCCAAGTCTTTCAGGTTGTAGAATGTCACCATATTATTTCCTAAATTTTATGTGATCCGTCATTTCTACTCATATATGTTGTTAAGAATTTTCTCAGTAAAAGGAGCACTAAGGTCTATACACAGCAAAAATGCTTGGATTACAAGATTCACCTTAGTAATCCTTTTGCTAAGCTACCTACACAGATATTCTAAATATGTATATATGATGACATGTGCTGTGAAGCCTGCCAAACCTGATGACCTCTACAGATACAGTTCCAAGGTACAATCTGCTTCGTATCACCTCTCACCAATCTTTAATCCATGCTTTATCAGAAACAAAACTTCCTTCAAACTATTTTCTTCTTGAAGCAAAGTATTCCTGCTGGACACCAGTAACATGGCAGAGAATAGTCATATGGGGGCAAAATTATAACTTGACTGATCATACACCCAACAACGCTTCACAATGCTGAGCTTGATACTTTCCTCAGAGACTCAAGATTCTTGTTGCTCCTTCAAAAGTAGTCCTTGCAAGAGCATGCCCCATCCTTGAAACGATGAACACGATATGTGTCTATCACAATGATTTCCCGAGCCTCAAGCTTAGATATTACTTTTGTGGCACTATGACAGTCCATACAAACTCGAAGGTTCTTTGCTACCCTGATTGGTGTGCCAGGTGGTGTACTGATAAGACCAAATGCTATTGCCAGCTTTTCACAATGTCCACATAAGTAATCTTCCTTGTCTTCATCTGACAAATGGTGCTGAAGCATTGCATGGGTCTGCGGATAGCAGCCCTTCTCTTTCATATCTGCAGCCAATCGCCTTAGCTTCTTATATATATCCAATATGCGAGGATGAGTTTTGTCCCCAACAGAAAAATTATGAACCTTATCATCCACCTCAATGAAGGATTTTCCAGGCTTTTTCCATGCTCCTGCAAGAAGCCTCTGCTTTCTTAGAGCCTCTACCTCCTTCCACATCCCAGCATCAGCATAGATGTTGCTCATCAGAACATAACTAGAAGCATAAGTCTTATCGATTGCTACCATCCGATCAAAACATCTTCGCCCAAGCTCTAATTTCCTATGCACTCTGCAATGTGTTAGTAATGAGGTCCAGCCTGTAATATTAGATTTGAAAGGAAGGCTGTCAAGCAGTTCTGCTGCTTGCGCAAGATGGCCACCACGAGCTAAAAGGTCAACAATGCAATTACAATGATCAATATTTGGTGAGATCCCATGGTCATGCTCCATAGCCACAAGGTGCTGGCAAGCCTCTTCAAGCAGTCCTCTGTGACTGCAAGCTGAAAGAAGGGACACAAATGTGACGTTGTTGGGTTTGTGGCCTTCTTGTTCCATGTCTTGGAAATGTTTTTGTGCTGATGGGAAGTCATTATGTTGAGCATAACCTGCAATCATCGTACTCCAGCTTACTGAATCACGGTGCTTCATCCTTTTAAATATCTCACTTGCATCCTCCATACTTCCACATCTTGTGTACATGTCAATTAGAGCATTCCCAACCTCCACATCTAATTCACAACAAAGCTGGCGGGTACGAGCATGAACCACCTTTCCCAACTTTAACGCAGCAATGCTTGAACATGCTTTCAACATGCTAATGCAAGTAACTTTATCGAGTTCTAAACCACGAGCACAAATCTGTTCATATAGATACACTGCATCTTGACCACGCCTATGGAGAACATAACCTGCAATCATTGTATTCCATGTGACAATATCATCTTTCTTTGATCCATCAAACACCTTAGCAGCATCCTCAATGCTTCCACAATTTGAATACATATGTATGAGTGAGCTAGCAATTACATCATCCAATTCACAGCCAGTCCTGATAAGATAAGAATGAAGGGCTCTTCCTTGCATGACATTAGCTGTTGTGGAGCATGCTTTCAAAATGATAACGAGAGTTGCTCTGTCTGGCTTTATATTTTGGTGATGCATTTGACAAAATAATTCGAATGCTTGTTCACTGCTTCCCCACTCTGAATAGCCCTCCAACATTGCATTATATCTTATAAGGCTTTGCTTAGGACCCTTCACAAACACCTGCCCTGCATCAAGCAAGCTCCCACACTTTGAATACATGTCTATAAGAGTGTTAACAACAAATTCAGTATCATCAAAGCCTCCTTCAATGACCTGACTATGTAGCAATTTCCCATGAACAAGGGCACGTATGCTGGAGCATGCTTTCAGCATGCTCACAAAAGTGCAGGCATTTGGTTTGAATTTTTGCTGCATCATTTTTGTGTACAACTTGAGGGCCTCCTCTCCTTCCTCATGTTGTGCATATGCCCCAAGCATTGTACTCCACGTTACAACACTGTGGCTCGACACTTCATCAAAAACTTTTTGTGCATCTACAAGACAATTGCATTTTGAATACATATCCATGAGGGAAACACTCATAAATTCATCTACATGATTACATGACTCAATGATGTGACTGTGAATCAGCTTTCCTGAAATGTAATCCTTTGAGCATGCCTTCAAGACACAAGCAAGTGTAACATCATTTGCAACAATACCATATTGATGCATTAAATTGAAGAGCTCCAGTGCAGCAAGACTATTCCCTCCTTGAGCATAGCCTGCAATCATGGCACTCCAGGTTACTACAGTCCGCTGTGGTAGCATGTCGAAAACCTTGCGTCCATCATCAACCCTTTGACATTTGCAGTACATGTCAATAAGTGTGTTTCCTACAAAAATACAAAGGTCGAATTCCTCCTCTACAACCTGCTCATGAATTAATCTCCCTGTTGTTATATCCCCTAAGAAAGCAGATGCTTTCAATATTGTAACAAAGGCAAATTCGTCTAATTGACTCCCAGACTGTAACATCTGAGAATGAAGGAAAATGGCGCGTTCATGTTGCCCAAGCTTAACATGAGCAGAGATAATTGCTTTCCACACAAAACTTGTTCTCTCATCAATGCGGTTGAATATTTCATTAGCCTCTGCCAAATTTCCACAAGCTGCAAACATAGAAATGAGATGAGTTCCTAAAAATGAGTTACCCTCAAAACCTGCCCTAGAAATACATGACCTCACTTCCCTAGCCAGAGCCCACTCTTGTTTGTTTATGCATGACTGTATAATCCCATAATAAGAACTAACTGGAACAGCAACACCATGCCGTTCCAGATAATCAGCAGCATGTATAGCCTCCAAAACTTTACCACCGTCACAAAGTTTCTGGAGATCCCCACGAAAATCAAGGGCAAATTTATTGCCTGTAATTCTGCACAAAAATAAACCATCAAATGGATTTAGCTAAATTGTTTGGTTTGATAGATTATAATAAGGATGATAGTTATTAATAATATTAGTATTATTATTAGTAGTAATATTAGTATTAGTAGCATTATCATCATCATCATCATCATCATCATTATTATCATTATTATGTAATAGAATAAAATCTTACCTGCTTGAGTTCACCAGGTGGGAAATTGAGGACATGATTGAATGAGGATGAACTAACGCATGGCAAAGCCTCTGAACCAATCAAGCGCCCTTCGCTCAAGTCAACACTGTTGCTTCTAAACATAATGAAATCAAGTTCTCCATCACAGAGCAGTAATACTAGGAAGTTCCATCATAAACATTTTTCCTTACGTTTCCTACATTTCAGCCGTGAAGAAATGCATTATGCAATTAATCTGGTTGTTTCCTTTCTATCAAAAAATCCACAATAAGTGGTTCTTACTCATGGTGGTTTCATCACGTGCTATCTTCCAATACTAGGCTCTTTTATGCTACATTCATGAAAAGTGAAAATATTACACGTGTTATTTTCACCACCTTGAAAAATGCTATTCAAGTTTGACTCTTCACTGACTGAAATCACCGAATTCTGATTTGGCCTAAAAAAATAAGCTTTTGTATCTTAAGTTGTGCAGCTTTGAATATATTCCTATGTCTTTGATTTCAATTCATTTAAATGAAAAGTGGGGTGCATGGCTTTGTAATATCATCAAACACACTTTCATTCATTATAGCAGATTTGAAATATGCACAATTAAATCAATCCAAAAAATAGAAAAGTGACCAAATAGAGAATTTTGCAGAAGCCCTAGCTGACATGCTAATAACCAGAAAAGAGAGTCTCCAAGAGGTGAATTTACACTTTGTTTTCCCTCCTATGTTCAATCACATATTTATCTACATACATGTTTTCTTTGATTGCTTATTTGTGAAATCCCATAATCTGTTTAAAGACATTCAGCAGTTGGACAATATGGGACATATTGATACAGTGTGTCTCAATGGATAAACTATCGGTTGGCAAGGAAGCCATCCAACTGTGTATGGACATTGGGGTTTGGGGTACAGTGATCTTGCTTGTTGACATCAGGATTGATCATTGATCCAAGGTGTACCTCATGGTTTCTGAAATAGTCAACTGACATGAGGATCAACCTCAAGAGTCAAATTCATTGAGCAGGTTGTACCATGCTCAATCAACCTAAAGTCAACCAGAATAATGCACTACTGCAATAGGAATTTCACAAAAGCTTATGATGAATTAGGTTCATAGTGGCATCATTGTCAAATCCACAGTGCTCGTGATATTCAAGAAAGTTGACTTTACCATATTGGGTACTTTTCCTACTCAGAAAAAAAGCTGATTTTTGCAAAATTTCAAAATCAGATTCTAGTCACATCATCAAAATATGGAACAGTCAGTGAGAAACAAAATTGTCTTCAACAAAAGCATAAAGAATCCCAATTACTTGAGATATCTTTACACCCAAAGTTATGCATGTCTTAAATACCATGTGGTTAGAGGTGGCGCTCATGATATTCACTGCAGTTGATTTCAGAAGAAGGGATTGTTACTAATTTTCAGGAGAAAGCTTTTCAGTTGTAAAGAGCTAATAAGAAACATGGAGACATGGTAAAACAGAAAATGACATAATAAACACTATTTTTTTCATTGGATGCATATGTTAAATATGCTCAATGTCTCACTCTGATGAAGCACTACCATTGTTCCATGATACTCTATTTTATGAAGTTCCCATTACGAGGAGAAGCCATGTAAGTGTTATAGACATTGGTCCTGACTCCTAACTATAAGGTTATATGAGTTTGAGAGTCAACCATAGATGGTTTGGATGATCTTTGTGAGTCTAACATATTTATTACGTGGGAAGTGAACTTTAGTGATGTTAGATGGCCTTTCGAGACTAAGAAATGGCCTCATAATGTCATGAGGTTCATGTTACATCCCCAAATCCAAAGGACATCAATGATGGGCACCTGTAGTTAAATTGTCCGGCCAAGTGGGGAGTTTACAAAGTGTGGATTGGACCACCTCCCTGAAAGAGAATATAAATAGGACCAATGGGCTCATTGGTTATTCATTCCTCTTATAAGGCTCTTGAAATCTTGCCCATGGTAGAGTCTTCCACAACTGTATGGTGTGGGTATGGTGGTATGGGACACCATGACCTTGAGAGGGTTGCAACCTGCTTGGCTACAAGCTCACGCTCATGGGTGGGTCATTGTGGACCCTATTGAAGGAGGTGAGTCTGATGTCCACCTTTCTATGTTTATGAATATGGCTTCTGTCGTGTCTTGTGCAAGGCTGATCCTAGAGGGATCTAACATTTGTATCATAGCTTTGTCCTATAAGGAGGAACGAGGTATGGCAACATGCACAAAATTGCTAGAGCTCATGGAATTGGGATGACTAAGCTTCACAAGACCTTCACCCTTTTGTATGGAGTGTTAAGGGACACTTCTTGCAGGAAAAGAGGACACCGCGAGCATATGCAAGCCAGTGAGTTAGGATTCTATGTTTGTGAATATGGCTTGTGTCGTGTCTTGTGTTGCAAGGCTGATCTTGGAGGGAGCCAAGATCTAACATTAGTACCAGAGCTTCATTTTGCAAGAAGGAACGAGGCATAGCAACATGCACAAATCCACTTGAGCTCATGGATTACGGATAACTCAGCTTGATAGGTGCTTCGCCCTCTTGCATAGAGTGGTATGGGATGCTTCTTGCAAGAGGAGAAGACACATGGAGCACATGCAAGCCAGTGGTTAGGATGGAGTTCTAATTAAGTAAATATATCCTAAATTGATAGGTGCAATTCTTTTTTCGCCAATCACACCATGTAGATATGCCATGCCTTTATCACCCATCTACCCAAGAAAGAAGGGGATGATGCCATAGGGCAGCCCCTTTATTTTTTTTGGGGGGGAGAAGGGGAAGGGGGGGGAAGCTTTGTGTGGCCACTGGCTGTATCTTCACCCTTTCACCTCTCTACCCTCAAGAACTGGAACAATAACACCCTATTATCATAGTTGGATGATCCTCAACAAGGGTGGTGCAGATTATGTGGGGAGGGGGCAAAGGCAGCAACACGGCTAATGCATACTTCAGGTCGGTGTTGTATGTACCTTTTAGCGGTGCAGTTTTCCTATTGGGGCAGGACATGCCTTACTCGTTTCCATGAGGTCCGTGCAACCTCATTCCTTCCCAGAACCCTAGGAGTGATGTGAGAGAATGAGTGGAGAGCCTGATCGATACCTAGTCTGCATAGTGGACGGGGTCATACAGTACATGTGGTTCATGTTGGAGGGGATGATTTAGGCCTCATAAGAGTTTCTAGGGTCCTTTAGGAACCATTCTATGCAAGATGATGTGGCCCAAGCATATGAGAAACTCCTCAAAGTGTCAGATTTGGGAAGTATTCTCTTAATGCATATTCACAGGATTTTGAGAGGGGATGATTTAGGCCTCGGAGGACGAGTTTCTAGGTTTTTTAGGAACCATTGTATGCAAAATGATGTGGGCCAAGCATATGACCACTGACAACTACCTTAGAGTCACCACTGACAACTACCTTATGACAAGGATTACAATCCTTAATACTCGCACGATATATTTGTCATGTGATTGAGGAATTTAGTTCCTTGATCGGTTTTGGAGTGAGATGCATCCATAATGTGCTATGCTTGAGAGCATTATTTATGCATTATTTTGGTTTGATTTTTTGGAGGATCTATAATTTGCTCCTTGTTGTTGCATGATATCATGCACTCTACCAGAGATTGTTGGTAGCCAACTAGCTTGATTTGCCTCGAAGGATCAAGACACTTATATAGCACAAGCGCTGCCTAGAGAGTCACTCCGGTAAGATGGTCCAATGACACCCTAGGAGGAGATCAAGAGCTTCGAGGACTCACCCATTATGTTCCACTAGAACCTACGATGGTTTTGATATTATCAATAAGGGACCTAGTGGGGCTCAGGATTGCACCGGTGCGCGCACCGTTTCATGCGGTTCATTCAAGGGCATTCAATTCATCCGATTCACACCGTTTGAAATGGTGTGTTGAGAAGATTCAACGAACACATGGCATGACTACAACAACCAGAATCTGTTGATAAACAATGAGAACCTACAAACCCATCCAAATTAAAAGCATGGAACATTCTCTACGAAACATTGGAAGAGCACATCGAATTTCTTGAGAAAAATGAAGCAGCCTCTCTTGTTGTGGTGGGAGCTTTGGTACCATATCAATATGAGTGGTGAAGATGTGAATGGTGATTCTTCAAATAAAGTCCAATTTGAGCAAGATGCACATGAAGGCCATATCTTCAAGAGCTTTTCTACAATGTTCGGATAAGTAGAAAATCTCTATACTTATTCAATCTTGCTTGAAGCTCTCCATATATCCTTGCTCTTTGCTACCTTGCTCCACAGCGGACAAACCCTTGCTCCACACACCTTTGCTCCTTGCTCTTATGCTCCACACACCCTTGTAAGTTGTGCTCCACACACCTTTGTAAGTTGTGCTTCACACACCCCTTGTGCTCTACACACCCTCTTGCCCACACACCCTTGTGCACCACACACCCTATCACATTGTTATTCTTATCTAGTCTTTTTATATGAATAATGGTATGCTGAAATTTAAACTTTCAAGTTCAAAGTCAAGATTTAATTAAAGGTTATTGAAAACTGAACTAATGAATCTATTATCTGATTGTTCATGTGACATGTATGATGTAGCATGTGACACAATTTACAAAAAATGAATCATGAATTTATATGCATTATGTTACACCTAATATGCATGACATATGTATGTATGTATGTACATTGTATGAACATTGAATCATATATATATATATATATATATATATATATATATATATATATATATATATATATATATATATATATATATATATATATATATATATATATATATATATATATATATATATATATATATATATATGTATGTATATATATATATATATATATGTATATATATATGTCTATATATCTATATATATATATATATATATATATATATATATATATATATATATATATATATATATATATATATATATATATATATATATATATATATATATATATATATATGACGCACCTTACACACCTTACCTCTGCATATCATTCGGTTCATGCACCTTACGCGCACCGAATTGAACACACCTAACTGCTATGGTGGGGCCTCCAATTGAAGCCACTGAGTGAGTGAGAGCAAGAGTTTGAGTTTGTATGACTTGGGAGTCGATAAAGAAGTTGAAGGATCAATTCCCCAGTTTTAGCCTCATAAATTATCGAGGATAGCAATTCAAAATAAGGAAGTGTTACGTCCTCAAATCAAAAGGACATCAATGATGGTCACCCAAAGTTAGATTGTCTGACCAAGTGTGAAGTATCCATCCAAGTGTGAACTATGCCGCCTCCTTAAAAGAGACCATAAATAAGACCCATAGGCTCATTTGCTATTTATTCTTCGTAATTATGAGGCTCTTGGACTCTTGGCCCATGGTGGAGTCCTACACACACCTATATGGTGTGGGTAGGATGGTATGGGTAATCATGCCCTTGAGAGGGTTGCGGCCCACTTGGTCACGAGCTCTGAGGTTCGAGGGTGGGTCATTGTGGACCCTATGGCTAAAAGGTGGGTCAGATGTCCACCTCGCTATCTTTGTGAATATGGCTTGTGTCGTATCTCCTCAAAATGTCATACTTGGGAAGTATCCTCTTGATGCATATTCACGAGATTCTCAAGATTATGGGCATGAACCAAAAACCTTGAGAATCTATTAAAGGAGGGCATTCCTCTTGGGATGCTCTGCAGTACCACTGTGTGTGACTTCACAACACGTTTTTGACTCTTCAAGGTATTACTCTGGAAGTCCCAAGAGACCTTTGGTGGAGGGATAATTTTCTCCATGACCACGAGTTCTTCCATGCGATAGAGGATTCACTCTCTAAGTTCAATCACCAATGACAACTACCTTATGACGAGGATTACAATCCTCAGTACTTGCACTATATATTTGTCATGTGATTGAGGAATTTAGTTCCTCGATCGATTTTGGAGCAAGATGCATCCATGGTTTGCTATGCTTGAGAGCATTATTTATGCATTATTTTGGTTTGATTTCTTGGAGCATCTATAGTTTGGTCCTTGTTGTTGCATGATAGCATGCACTCTACAAAGGATTGTGGGTAGCCAACTAGCTTGATTTGCCTCGAAGGATCAAGACGCTTGTATAGCACAAGAGCTGCTTAGAGATGCGACTCTGATAAGATGGTCCGATGACACCCTAGGAGGAGATCAAGAGCTTCGAGGGCTCACCCATTATGTTCCACTAGAACCTATAATGGTTTTGATTAGATGACTAGGGAGCCTAGTGGGGCTTCAAATTGAAGTCACTGAGTGAGTGAGAGCATGAGTTTGAGTTTGTATGACTTGGGAGTCGATTAGGAAGTTGAAGGATCAATCACCCGGTTTTAGCCGAGTAAATTGTGGAGGATAGCAATTCAAAATAAGGGAGGAAGTGTTACGTCCTCAAATCCAAAGAACATCAATGATGGGCATACGAAGTTAAACTGTGTGATCGAGTGTGGAGTATCCATCCAAGTGTGAACTATGCCGCCGCCTTAAAAGAGACTAAATAAGACCCATGGGCTCATTTGCTATTCATTCCTCTTCATAAGTATGAGGCTCTTAGACTCTTAGCCCATGTGTCTTATGTTGAGGGATGATCATGGCGGGATCTAACAGTTCGCTCTTAAATCTTCCTTCATTGGGAGAGGCAAACGACCGCACACTTAATTAGGGGATCAAAGAGGTGGGGGGGAGGGGGGTAATCCACCCCTCAACGGCCAATGGTAAGTCCTCCCCACGATCCAAAAGCCAATCAAGATAAAGTTAAATGCCATCGATTTAATGTTTAAATGCATTAATCAAGCTCTACGCTTGTGCTCAACCTCTAAGCAATAGTATTCGTGAACCTTTCATATAGTATTCATCCAGATCGCCATCTAAGCTCCAATTGTGGGCATGCATAAGTGGATGACACCATCGTTGTATCTTGCTTATAGATTTTTTGTAGGTCTTCTAGCCACATTTTGGTATATTGCATTATGTCATATTATTTTTCATTGTATCACAATCACCATGACTTTGAAGATGAGCTAGCAAAGAATGCAAACCCTACAACAATAATAGCAATATATCTATCTGTCATGGACAAGGAAACCATCTAAACCTTAGATTCAATGTCAATTTCTATATCTCATGATTGGCTTAGATTTTTGAGAAACTAATGCTTCCATTGCATCCGGAACGTGTCAAAACCCCAAGATCGACTGTCTATTTGCTGAATTCTGACACCCGGAGGTCCTGATTCAAGTTGATGACATCATGATGACATCATCAAGTCGCAACCGCCCTTGGGAACCGCCCTTGAAAACCTATATAAGGAGGGGTTGGCCACATTCATAATCAGTCTTGCCAATACCAGTCTTGGGAGCTCAAGGAGTCGTGACCTCCAAGTAAGTACTTTCAAGTTCCAGTTCAAGTTCTAGTCTTGTTTCTTCTCAGTCTTGTCTAGTCTTGTATTGTGGACATCCTTTCTTGTCCTATTGTAATCTCGTAGTACGAGATCCTTTCTAGTTATTTCTTGTATCAAGTTCATATCCCTGAAGGGAATTCTTATAACCGAGATATCTTGTCTCCTACCTACGATCCCGGGTTGTGGGATCTCCTATATCATCTCTAGCTGAGTTATCGACACCTACGGTCCCGGGTTGTGGGACTTCTTGTATCAGCTACATATTCCTCTGCTATTTTCCCTACGTGGGTATTCTTGTAATCAGAAGTATATTTCAGAAAACTTGTCTATTGTAGTCAGAAAGCACAATCTAGTGCTCCCCTGACATTTTGGCAAGACTATCTTCATCAAGACCAGGCACCATGGATTCCCTATGCAAGGAGATTCAATCTACCATAAAGGACATGATCGAACATGTCCAAAAGATGAAAAGATTGCTACGACAGGATGATCGATCAGTTTCAAGTTATGCCTTGAATATCAAGATGTTGTTTCATGGAACTACATATCAAGAAGACTACATGGTTAATCAATTTCGAAGTGGCCTCAATCCTGAAGTCAAGTATCTCTTGCAATCCATGCCTCAAGCAAATACCTTGGAGGATGTTATCAGTCAAGCAATTCAGTGTGAGAATCATTTGTTAAAAGAAAGTCAAGTCCAAGAGTCAGAAGTCTTGAATAATGAAGACACTATTCCTCAAGAATCTGAATCAAGAATCTTTGAAGGCCAAGAAGTCATTACGAATGATATGGAGCATAAAAATTATGAAGATAACAAGAAGATAAAGGACAAAGAGGAGTTCGTGTTCAATCAAGGAGGTATGCTTACTCAAGGAACTCCATCAAAGATCTTGGAAAAACTACAACACACCACTAAAAGCTCAAAGGACCTATCTTTTCATGAAGCTAAGGAAGCTCAAGGGAGATCCATTCCTTCACCACCTTTCAAGATTAAGGACCTCATGCTAACCATGCCCAAGGTAAATACTTTGAATGAATTCATGAATCAAACAATTGAGTGTGACAATAGGTTGTTTGAGAGAAAGCAAGAGAAGAAGATTTCTGTCCATGATCGAGAATACAAGTTTACCTCAGTTCCTCAGCAACATATGTTGGAAGAATCTGAACCAAAACCCATGCAGTTGGATAACATCAGGGTAAGACGACTTACACCAAAGGAAAGAAAACATCGAAAAGACAATGGATTATGTTTTTATTGTGGAGATCATGATCATATGGTATTCGAATGTCCTAAGAAGAAGAAGCAAGTTGGAATTAGGACTTCTACAATCACCATCCCACATCAGAAGGATCATCATCGAAATCAAAAAAGGAGTACTACCCATCATGAGAATCATGGCCTTGATTCTGTACCACGATATACTACAAACCCTTTCCAGTTTCATCATGGATATCCATCATCATCTTGTTCCAGTACCACATATCAAGAACTCTACAAAGACCAAGAGTTATGAAGATTCAAGTCCTAGAAGATCTCAGAGTCACATAACCGCTCCTCGTGGAACTCGTCGCTTGAGGGGGAGGTGATGTCATGGACAAGGAAACCATCTAAACCTTAGATTCCATGTCAATTTCTATATCTCATGATTGGCTTAGATTTTTGAGAAACTAATGCTTCCATTGCATCCGGAACGTGTCAAAACCCCAAGATCGAATGTCTATTTGCTGAATTCTGACACCCGGAGGTCCTGATTCAAGTTGATGACATCATGATGACATCAAGTCGCAACCTCCATTGGGAACCGCCCTTGAAAACCTATATAAGGAGGGGTTGGCCACATTCATAATCAGTCTTGCCAATACCAATCTTGGGAGCTCAAGGAGTCGTGACCTCCAAGTAAGTACTTTCAAGTTCCAGTTCAAGTTCTAGTCTTGTTTCTTGCTCTAGTCTTGTCTAGTCTTGTATTGTGGACATCCTTACTTGTCCTATTGTAATCTCGTAGTACGAGATCCTTTCTAGTTACTTCTTGTATCCAGTTCATATCCCTGAAGGGAATTCTTATAACCGAGATATCTTGTCTCCTACCTACGATCCCGGGTTGTGGGATCTCCTGTATCATCTCTAGTTGAGTTATCGACACCTACGGTCCCAGGTTGTGGGACTTCTTGTATCAGCTACATATTCCTGTGCTATTTTCCCTACGTGGGTATTCTTGTAATCAGAAGTATATTTCAGAAATCTTGTCTATTGTAGTCAGAGAGCACAATCTAGTGCTCCCCTGACACTATCTACCTCTTCCATCTACAAGCAATTGAATGACTAGCTCAGGCAATGTAACTTCTAGAGGAATTACATCTTAAACAAAGAAGAAGGGAGTACAAACACTATGAATCACCCACCAACCTTTACAAAAGGAAAACTTGATGGTATGAACTATATATTGTGGAAGTTTAAGCTATCAACAATCTCGGATTCTTATGAGTTTCTTGACTAGCATATTAGCTTTCAACCTCTTCTTCACGAGTTGGGCAATGCTTCAATGAACGCCTTTTGATAAGGAAAAGCTTATTGATGTGTGAAACTTATGCTTTCCCTAATTAAGGGGCGAGTAGTGGAGCTGATACCGTTTACCTAATAGTAAAGGTGTAACCTCCAAACACCTCGTTTTTGCATAAACGTTAAGGTTTTCATTTACAACACAATAAACACTATATGTAGTTAGTTTATAAAGAGGTTCTTTGTTCATCTTCTTCTTTGAAGAGGGAGCCCAACCCCAATAGATCTGGATTGCCAATTCAGCTTACACTAAGGCTAAGATTAAATGCTACTCTATGGAAAAGAATAGTGAGATGTTAACACTTCTACATTCAGTTTTTGACAAAGCTAATATGTTTACCAACCCTAAACCAGTGAGAACCATTGATCCCAACAACCGTCGAAATGTGATTCTTTCAAACAAAGATCTCCTACATGCATGGAAATGCAAAAATACAAATGCACTATGTGCATTGGTTACTAATTGTACTTACAATATGCTCACTTTGATTCAACATACTACTAAAGCTTCAAAGGCTTGAAACATTCTCAACATTCAATATGAAACATGGACTCAGGCAAGGATACAAAACTTAGAGAACCAACTCAATGTTGAAAGGTTCATTGAAGGAGAAACTGAAGAAGCATCCATTATGCTGATCAAGAATCTATCTGACATGACTGTTGGTGCCAAGGTGTCCATTACAAATGAAGAATTAGCACGAAGATATCTCTGAATATGTCCACCAAAGTTTGATGGACTAATTACGGCCCTAAACACTTAGGTAAGGGTTCAACCCTTGGCATTTGAAGACTTTGGTACCTTACTACTTAAGGAGGAGCTTAGGCTCAAGGCTTGAGAGAGCAAGTGATAGCACAATCTCTAAAACATAATAAACTGCATGCATGGGAAACCTATCAGAAACATGCAACAGTTTGCAGTTGTTGACAAGGTACACTGAAGCTGCTCTACTCCTAAGCGTTGACTTTTGATGTTTCCAAACACAACGAAATGATAAGATTCAAGAAACATGGAGGCATAGTAAAATGCAATCTCACATAGCATAAAGAACTGATTGTGTAATTAAATGCATAAAACTTGTACACACGGACAAATACAAAGAACTGATTGTGTGAAACGATGTGACTAAGCCTTAAATTTATGATAAGGTTTGTGAACAAGACTCGTGAGCAAAGTTGAATTCATTGAGTTAACCTCCTGCGCTGAAATATAAATGAGCTAATCTTACTGGCTTATCCTGATTATGTTGAACATGTTGCTATGGTGCTGATGTGTGCCAAAAAACCTTTATCTGAAATCTAGTCTGCTCATCTCCTGAGAACTGTATAAAACAGATTAAACATGTAGAAAACTAAAAAGCATGATAGAGCTGCATGTGATAGTGAATATGACATATTTACGCATTTTCTGAGGGTAAAGGTTGAGGATAGAAGGTTAAAATATAGAGGCTGACAACTGACGTTAGGGCTGCCTGAGTTCAACATATTATTGAAAGCATACATATATGAATGTATGAAGTTGAAAGCATACAATAGATAAGTTGACATGCAGAATATATAAACAGACAATATAGCAGAGCTGAAGCTGAGAAGAAAACCTTGTTGATCTGAGGTCGAGAGCTGATGCAGAGGACCCACGTTTACGAGATCATATGGCTACATGTCAGACGAACAAGAAGTCTGAATACATCAGGCTCCAAAAATGTGGGTATATCAGCTGAGTTATAGAATACATAAAGAGAGAACGTAGCAGAGCCAATGCTGAGAGGGAAACCTTGTTGCTCTGAGGAAGAGAGCTGATGCAGGGGACGCACAATGAGGAGATTTCATAGGCTGTATTAGAAAGGATAAAACATCTCAATACGCCATTGCTGATTAAACGAGGGACATGTGAAAACTCGTGGAAAAAACTGATACATACAAAAGAATATGGGCTGGATCACCTTGCGCACCTCATACGCTGAGAATACGATGTGCAACACGATCATAACTGCCATGTTCACCCTAAAGCAGTATCTGACTTATTCTAAAAGCAGATGCACCCTATATGTTAAAATTATGGAAGTGCCAAAGTCTACATGCCCACGTAAACATTTGTGAGAAATTGTATGGAAGATTATCCCATCCCCAAAGGCAACTGACCTTGCAACTTAAAACGTTCTCCAACAACTCAGTATTATTGCTAATGTTTGCAGTTTTACAAACTCTGGCCATGTCATAGGGTGAGATGGTGTGACGAAACATTTCCAGCACTAATGCCCCCGGCCTGCAAGTCGGGACTTAAGACGTAATTGCACGAGACCAAGTTTGCAAGAGAATTGAAAGATTGTATTCATTAAAAAAATATGACCGAGACGGTCAATCATAACGACAGAGGCTTGGAAGCTGATTGATCTAAACAGTGTTGAAGGAGGGACAGGACGCTTAGGAGGATCGAGCCGTGCATAAGCTGGCATACGGAAGAATGGCCAAGGGCTCTTCAAAAATTGTCGGCGTCAAATCGCCAAAGCACTGCTACTCCATGCCAGACCAGACACTGTTGAGCAGCAGGAAGGGCGCGAACACTGTCAAAATCCCAACTGTTCGCTTTTTTTTTTTTGGTTCGAACAACTCTAGAGAGGTTAGAAACATGTCTTCCGCTTCACATTCTTTATGTCTTCCTCTTCATGGCGGACACATTCTTTACTTAATTAATCACATATAATTACAAAAATCATTGAATGTTTAAATGCGAAGGCACTTTTACACTTCTTAAGATAAATTCTCAATGCAGGAGCCTTTGTGCATACCTTCAAAGTTTATCATAAATTTTACCTTCCAAATTCTTCACATTGCTTTACTCTTGATAGCATTTCAGAGAGCTCCCAAATAGCCAATCACCTTACTGAGGATAGCATGCTGTCTTGAAACCTTTGTTGGAAGGCAGAGAGTCCTTTGCATTGACCTCTTAATCCTTTTGCTCTTTGGGCACATGTAAAATAGGAGCCCGATGCCCTCTATCTTATTGTGGCATCCTTCACACCAAGGAGGGAATATAGGAAGCTTGTGAGCTCTCATACTACTTTGAATACCCCAATGGAAAATTTGTGAGAGAAGCACTGAAAGCACAATCTGAAGAGTTTATATGATTCATATAGTTTTTGGTTATGTTGAAAGTCTATTAGCATGTAAATTGGGCACCCTCCATTCTAATCGAGGGGGAATACATGTCTTCTTATTTTAATGCATTTTTGGTTGAGTGTAAGATAAAATGTCAATGTACAATGCCAAATACACCTCAAAAAAATGGAGTTGCTGAAAGAAAGAACAAATCTTTCATGGATATGGCGAGGTGTATGGTCAAAAGTCATGCTTTACCATAGCTTCTGGCTTGAGGTTGTTATGTGCACAACATATGTACTTACTAAGTGTCCCACCACAACACTATAATCTATCACTCCATATGAGGCTTGCCATGGTGGCAAGCCATCTATTTCTCATCTACATCTCTTTAAGCCATCTATTTCTCATTTACATCTCTTTTGTTGTCTAACATATGCATTAGTGCCTAAACAATAACACGAGAAATTAGAGGATAAAGCAGTGAAATGTATTTTTGTTCGGTATGATTCTAAAAGCAAAGACTATTGTTTGTATCATCCACATGCTAAATGCATTTTGGTTAGTCGTGATGTTATTTTTGTGGAAGATGCAATCTAGCCATTACTTTCATGCATCAAGGAGACTTCAATTAGTTGTAGAGATATATATGACACTTTGTTGCCTCGTTTTATAGGTGTACAATCAATTACTAGTCCAAATGAGTCAATTTCTCAGCTTTTACAAGTTCCACATGATGATCCAATTTTATGTGATGCACTTGATGAGAGGGCTAATACAGAGGAGGCAAAATCTATGCATTAATGGTTGGTGAAGACTTTAAGAGATAACAAATTAGATGCATCTCTATCATATCATACTTGTTGAGGCTCTCATAGTGCTTCTTGTGCATCAAATTGCTATGTTATAGCTGCCTCTAGTCTTTGTGATGAGAATCAACCTGTTTCTTTTGATGAAGCACAAAATTCAGAAAATTGGATGGCTATTATGCAATCAGAACATGATGATATTATGAAGAATGGCACGTGGCCTTTATTGATTTGCCTCCAAGAAAAAAGTCCATTGGCACTAAATGGGTATACAAGCTGAAATATAAGCTTGATGGAATAGTTAATAGGTACAAGGCTAGGCTTGTTGCAAAAGGTTATGCTTAAGACATTTTCCCCTACATGCCAAATGACTACGATTCATAGCATCTACGCACTTGCAACTCGTAATGGTTGGAATGTACATGAATTGGACATTGAGACTACATTTCTGAATGGTGGCTTACATGAACAAGTGTGTGTATTTTAGCCTCGTGGTTTTGTGTAGAAAGGGCATGAAAACAAAGTGTGCAGGTTGAAAAATCCATTATATGTTTTGAAGCAAGCACCATGTGCTTTGGGTGAAAAGATACATGTCTGCTTGGTCGCACACGGTTTTGAGAACAATCCAATTGAGAGCACATTATATGCTAATCCAAATGTTAGGTGTATCAAATAAACAAACCCCTTGGATGATGTATGCAAAACTATGTTATATTTGTGGAAGAGACCACATAGCCAATGTGTGTAATTTGATGGTTTAGAATCAAGGGAGCTTGAATTCCCAATATTGCTCAATTAAAAAGCAGTATACAAACCACACTATTCAAGATTGTCCCTATAACAAGTAAGCAAAAAACTACCAACAGGTTTATTTGTAGCTAAGTAGATATCAAGGCTAGTACCAACAAGAACCTTACTATAGGCCTCCACAAAACTATCAGCCACACTATCTGGCATAATCGAGACCCCTACCAGTTTTGGGACAACAACCACCACCCCTTGCCAATGTAATTTCAATGAAATGTGCATTAGAAGATGATATCCTCAATACACCATTAGTGCCAACATCTCCATTGATCATAGAAAATGACCCCAATGCTCAAAGCTTTGATTCTATGCATGGAGATAGTCCACTAGAATACTATATAGAATTCCTTGAACACATGAAAGCCTACCCATATGATATACTTGCTTAATTATCTCTTAAAAAATGGGAAACTAAAGACTTGTGAATGATGTGTGTGCCACTCTCCTCCCATCCAATATATCCTCTTGCATCCAAAATAGTAATGATATGGAATGGTCTAGTGCTGCCATGTGGCCATCATGCAACAATCATCCCCATTACCATTGAATAAGTTAGGATATCCCTTGAGCTTGGGATCTTGGCTATAATTGGACCTTGTCAAACACACACATGGAGTGGTCTCTGTAGACCAATGTCTTACACTCTCTCCCCCTTCTAAAGATCATTGTCTTCAATGATCAATGAGTACTCCTAGAGATGCTCTAGGTAGAGTTTTTGTATATATTAAAACATATTTGAAAAGTGGCTAGCATTGGATTAGGGTAAAAGATCAAGATGTATATAAAACAACTTTCAAGACCCATTTTGGGCATTATGAGTATTTAGTTATGCCATTTGGTTTGACTAATGCACTTGCTACTTTCATGATGTTAGTGAATGATATTTTATGATCGTCCATTGGAAAGTGTTTTATGGATAATGTTGATGACTTGTTAGTCTATACTAGGTCTATACATGAGCATGGAAATCATTTGAGATTAGTATTAAATAAGTTAAAAGAAAATCAATTGTTTGTAAATCTAGATAAGACTCAATTGTTCCTTCTAGAGATAGAGTATTTAGGGCATGTGGTATCGATCGATGGGCTTCAGATGGATCCCAAGAAGGTTTTAGTTATTCTAGATTGGCCTACTCCTCAAGATGAGGGGTAGTTACGATCATTTCTAGGAATTTTTTATTTCTATCGAAAATTCATCTCTTCTTATTTGTTGATAGCAATGGTTGTGATGAACTTGATTCAGGGCAAAGTGTCATTTGCATGGAAGCAAGAGCAACATAAAAGTTTTGATACTTTAAAACAAGCTATTTCAAAGTCTCCTATAGTCAAAGTTGCAGAAACCATTTGAGTTGGAAACAGATGCTAGTGGCATAGCCAATAGGGGCAATCTTGAGCCAAGGTGGTAGGGTTTAGGGTTTAGTAATCAGTAATCACCTCCCCTCATGCTTAAATTGATACACTTGTGAAGCAAAGTCTATGACTAGTTGTTTCCTAGCATGCCACTTTTTAATTAGGACTACATCAAAATGTACCAATCGAGCTATCTCAAAATCCAATTTGTCCTCATTATAGGACTGGATCTAAATGGGCAAACCTACCAATCATCGGTCCCATGTCTCAGTTTCCTTGTCGTTGGATAGCTCTACTCTGTATGCATACTCTGATTGCACAGTCTCTAAGTGTAGCCTCTTGACTAATACAGAACTTATAACATTGTGAGTAGACCTAGTGTCAAAGAGTACCTTGATAGGCTATCCTACCATGACTCCTCTCATGACAATAAGCTATGTGTCTGTGAACTGGTATCCTTTCTGAGCCACTAGCAAAAGCACAACATTTGGCACAGTAGAAATCTTCTTTGTGACTGTGTTGCTGAAAAAAAGACCACAGAAAAGGGAGCCCCAAAAATTTTCAAATTATGTGCATAAATTTTCTTCTTCAAGTTCCTATGAAATACCTCATGAAGCTATGTAAATGCACTAGAGGAGTCCTCTAGATGCACGAACCCCAAATCATGTAACATAATTCTTGTATCATGGTAGGAATTTAGTGTTTTTCAATAAAAGTGCCGGTCCTTGTGTGAAAGAACCAATTTTAGGGCACATGTATATAAGTCACTTGGTGAATGTTTGTAAAGGACTTTTTTCCATTATGAGAACTGAAGCTGAATTTCAAATTTACCTCTTTCTTGTTGATTATCTTCTTCTCCAAGAGCTTGTGTGTGTGTATTATGCTTGAAATGTGTGTGTAGGATTGTTGTCTACCCCTTCTCTTCATGTTTGAATTGTTGTAGTGCATGTGTGAGGCTTGAGCAGTTGTGGAGCAGGTTTTGGTGTTTCTCTCCATTCACTATTTTGCTCATAACTTGAAGTATGTTTGTTAGATTTGACATCAATAGATGCATCTCATCAAGATCTTCGAAACAAACATGCTATTGACCATATTCGGAATTCGAAGCTAAGAGAAAAGTTTGAATTTGTACTTATTGTTGTGACAGGTAGCGCGACGTGCATTTTCAAAGAACTAGTGAGTTGGAGAGGTAGCTGAGGCAAGTCACATGCATTGTAGCATTGAAATTTCACTTAACATCACGTGTGCACATGTCTTCATACGCTTGATACGTCTTATCTCTCAAATTGATAATTAACTATGAATTAATCCACCACTGTATGCACTTGTGGGGTGATTGAGATACATTCTAAGTTGATACAAGTCCCTAAGGCTCCACGACTTAGGTACACACTTTTTTGGCACCGTTGCCAAGGATTAGCCCAATCAAGGTGTCTTCATGTTGGTTATAGCTATGGAGTGAATGAATCATATGTGTTGAGGTAGTTTTAGTCAGTGGCGAGCTAGCAAAAAAATCAGCACTTGTTATTTCACACTTTAGGAGGGTCTGTAATGAGTTTCTAAGGTTAGGAGTGAGGGAGTGAGGAAGAGTTAGGGTTTAGGGAAAAGAGAGAGGTAGGTCACCATAAGAAAATCCCCAAAACATTGTTCTTTTCAGTTCAGATTAAGGACAATTCAAAGGCCCCAAGTATAGGACTTAGTTCATTAAGAAGTCATTTGCTTGAATATTGGTATCATGAGCAAGGAGCGACTCGTATCACGAAAGGAGTATCGTGGAGAGCTAGTGATTTGCTCACTTTTTGAGCACAAGGCTAGGAAGAAATCTTCTTGGAGGTGAGTACTTCACTTTAGATCTCAAAAAATCAAAAGAACACAGAGACATCTGAAGACAAAGCCACCACATGTGTAGATACAAGTCAACAAGAAAATCGCATAGGTACCAATGATGCCATTGGACACGCATTCAACAGAGCTCATGAGGAGTTTGATAAGTCAATTGGAGCCCATACTCTTAAGGAGTCAGAAGCTTCAAGACTACTCAAGTCCATGAAAAAAGAGGTCAATATTTTTTATTTAATAAAGATGGATGGGAAATTCAGATCATAACTCTTGTAGATAATTGATGAGGCTTCCACAACAAGTTTAGTGGCAAAGGAAGCTATTATGCATAAAGATAAAATTGTAGGGGAAGCACCCTTCACATATTATAAGAGCCCTCGATTAACAGTCTCTATCAAAGGTCATGAGTTCCAAGGAGTTATTGTGGATGGTGGTTCTATCATTAACTTGATGCCTGAACATACCATGAAAAAGATTGGACTACACCCTTCAAGACCTGCAAACTTCACTATAACGTTGGCAGACCAAAGCATAGTAAGGCCTATGGGAGTGGTCCCTCCTAATCAAGATACAAGGTACCATCTTTAACTTGGATTTTGTTGTTTTAATACTGCTACAGGTAGAAGGAAGTTTCCCCCTCTTAATTGGGAGACCTTGGTTAAGACATGCCAATGTACTACATGACTGGGGTAAGGACACAATGTGGGTAAAGCAAGAGGGGAAAGAGTTACAATAGATATTTTTAGAAGAAGGTATAGACAAGCAAAGACATTCCAACATGATGCAGACAATTGGTATTTGTATGGAAGAAGAATTCTTGGACAACCCAGAAGCAGATCTATTTGAAGAAGCAAATTTATATGAAGAGGGAAACATGTTAGAAAAAGAGGACATCATTCAGGTTATTGATTCGAGTGAGACAGTCTCAGTCAAAGGCCATACAAGAGAGAAGAAAAGAAAAGCCTTTAGGTGCAGCAGTGACGAAGCTACTTCAAATCCTATATCAAGGGCTAGTTTGTTATGGATACTGGTATGGATATCATCTGTTATGTCAAGTTTTATGATAGTAAGTGCAAGGCTTTACAAAGATGTGGAAGGAGTACCTGCAAGTCTTTGGAAACAGAGGGTTCCATTGGATGAAGAAGCTGGAATAGTAGAAATGGAATTTTGCAGATTAAGTCATAAAGTAGCTGAAACAAGGATACAAAAGATGTAGTATAGAAGAGATAATATTTTAATGAAGGATTTAGGGTGGCCCTATCACATGGTCAGTACGCCCAAAAAGAAGACAAAATAAATGAAGTGAAGTACAATTGGAGATTGTGGAGGAGTTTTTCTTAGTCATCAGATCATGGTTCAAGCCCTATCATCAAAACAACTGAAGATGCATGAATCACTTGGAACTTGCAAAATCTGTCCAGGTTGTACATAGCCTTCTCATTCCATTTTTGCTCAAGTTTTAGTAGTTTTTTTCCATTTTCATTCTTGTTCCTTGATCTTTTATACACCTTAGAAGCCATTTCCTAATCTTTTGCATAAGAAAAAAAATTAGGATTTTTTTCAGAATTTTTAAAGCATTTTTAGAATTTTTCTAGCATTTTTTCATCCTTTTCAAATGTTATTTTCTTGCTAAATTGGAGGAATAAAGGAAGCTCTCTGTGGTTTTGAGTGAGAAAATTGTGCTAGACCTGTAGGGAATTTTTTGAGATTTTTTTTGGATTTTTTTGTATCTTTTTGGATTTTATTTCTAAATTTTTCCAATTTTTGGATATTTTCAAACCCCCGAAAAAAAGAAGGGCCCCCTTTTCAAAAAAAAGGGATGAAAAAAGGATAAAAAAAAAAAACTCTCCCCCCTCTCTCTCTCTCTCTCTCTCGCCCCCCACCCCCCCTCGCCCATTTTTTTAAAATTATTTTCTATTTTATTTATTTTATTTTTATTATTTTTTAATTATTTTATTTTTTATTTTTATTTATTTTTATTTTATTTTACCTTTTTATTTATTCTATTTTATTTATTTTATTTTTATTATTTATTTATTTATTTTTATTTTTATTGTATTTTTATTTTTATGTTTTTTTTCATTGCATTTTGCCCCACCTCTTGTGCGTTTATATATTCAAAATTAAAGAAAAAAACTTTATATATATATATATATATATATATATATATCTAAATTTTACAATATCTATATATTTTTATTTTTCATGATACAATGCTTTTGGCTCTAGATCGCGCCTCAGATGGCCATTTTTTTCAAAATTGGAGTCATTTTCATGTATCTTGGCACTTATGAACTCATTTTTTGGCTTAGTTTTTCCAAAATCCCCACTTTTCTTTGACTTTTGGTCAAAACCCACATGTTTTGAGCACATGTGTTTTTCTTTATGCACATGATTTATATGGTCTATTCCCACTTTATTTTACCATATGTTTCAAAATTTCCAATATGCACCCTCTGTAACTCTACTGTTTGATCATTTTGGACCCCTCGAGAGCCCATAATCCTACTCCCTCACCCTCCCTTTACCCTTCTTCCCAACCCCATCCTTACCCCTCCCTACCATATCAATCTCAGCCCCCTCAGCCCCCTCAGCGCCCTCAGCCCTCCCTTCTCTCTCCTTCCTACCCTCCATTAGCCTTCCTTTGCTTTTGTGTGCAACATTTCCACTTTTGGTTCTTCTCTGGTGTCTGTTCTCTACTACTTCTGGTGGACTTGGTAGCTACTCAAGTGTCCTTTTGAAGATTTTACAGCAAACAACTCATGGTATATCTGCTCAAAGTTTTGGTTGTAGCTCTTCGGGATGAGAGCCCATTAGGTGGTGGGCAACTGTTGAGCCCATAGAAGTCATATTGGTCAAAGTCACATAAAGTCAAAGTCAAATGTAGTCAAAATCAAAAGGTCAAAGTCAAACTAGTCAAAGTCACCATGTTCAAGGTCAAAGGTCAACATGCATGAAGTCAAAGTGTTCAAAGTCGGGTGTCAAGGTGCACAGGTAGTGCACAATTAATTGCTCACAAAGGGTAAAACTGCATTAAGTTGGTTGCAAGTTGCAGAGGTATTTTTGTAACTCCCAAAGGTTCAAAAGTGTTTTTAAAGTGTTTGGAAGGTTCAGGTGAATCCTCTCTTAGGTGCACATTTGAGAAATTAAAAGGCAAAAGGTGAAGGTATGTGAAGCGGCAACGTATGCAGAAGTGAAAGTATGGACACCCAATTAAATTTTTTGTTTTCATCTAAAGTCACTATAGGACAAAACAGGGATTTGTTGACTGCCCACTTTTGGAGACAATCTTGGGACATCAAAGTGAGCACCAAGATACTCTAGTAGTTAGGAGCGTACGTGAATCGACACTCAAATCAAGGCAAGGCATTATTCTTGGAGGACTAAGCAAGGTGAGGATAATCTAGACTAAGCAAGAGAGAAGTGCAAGAGACATACAATGAGTGTGCGATGTAGAGAAGAAAAGTGCAAGGTCTTCATGAAGAGGACTTAGAAGTGTGCAAAGAAGTGCTAAGATATACAACTAAAGATCCCAAGGTCCCATTGAAGTTGTGTGCATGCTGACAGAAGGTGTCCAACCCTCCCCCTATTGGAAGCTTGAGTGCAAGGTGTGCACAAGTGCAAGCTTGGAGAAGGTGGAGGTTTGGTGCAGAGAAGGTCAACAACAACAAGAAACTTGGGTATTTTGTACTTTGTGATTATGCACTCTGTGGGATTTTGCACATAAAGCATTTGATTGTATTTTGCATCACCATTGTATTTTCCTTCTTATAATCCATCGACAAGGCTTTCAATGTTTGTATCTTTCTTCTTATCTTTTCCTTTTCTCCTACAAACACTCAAATCCCTTTCTGCACAAGAATCCCCCAACAATAAGACATCACATAACTTATCAGAACTCAAGAAAACTAAAATACAATGCTTGTTGAAAATAGAAGAATTATAATGAGCCAAGCCACAATTGTGGAAGCAACTAGCCGGACACTTGGGAATAGAAACTACAAAACCCACAATTGAGAAGAAGAAGCTAAAGCTCCATCAATCATTCAAATCCCAATCGATAAAGTTGGAGAATTTAGTGAGGAAGATGAAGGGAGTACATGTTTACCCATCACCTTTAATGGATATATGATGAAAGCCATCTTAGACACTAGAGTTGGTGTAGGCATAGCCACAAAAGAGATTTGGTAAAAGTGAAGAAAACTAGCCCTACGACCCAGGCGCATGAAACTCCAAATAGCATATGGTCATGTGGAAACACCACTAGGAATACTAAAAAAAATTAAATTGACCACATGCGGAGTAGAGTTCGAACACACTCTAGATATATGTTAGTTTGGAAAAAGTCAATAATTATGAAATGATTTTAGGACGACCATTCATGAGACAACTCAGAGTAGTATAAGATTGGGGAAGAGATGCATTATATTTCAACACCATGGGACAACCATGAAGATAAATGTGCACACATTTTCATATAGGGATGTACCGATGTTCAACTATGGATGTGAAAAGAGGCCAAAAGAGAAGAAAACAAAACCCAATTATGGCCAATAGGGCATCAGAATTACCGACCTATAGACGGTCCAACATACATGCCTCAAATCTTCACAAATGAAGCATTCAAACCACATGGATGGATGGAAATATTAACCACCCTAGATGTGTGTGTAAATGAGGAATTACTAATCATGAATGAGAGTATGGATGAAGAAGGGTATGATATAAATCTTTACATGGTAATCCTTCAAGAAATGGAAGTAGGAGAATTACTACAAAAGGAATGGAAGGAGGAGTATGAAAGCATAGAGATGGAACCAAAATTCGATTCAGAGGAACAATATTCGAAAGAAATTAAGGCAAGCAATGGAGAGGAGACACTAGAAGTATTCACGATCAAAGCGGTCTCAACAAGACAAGACAATGAGAAAATATTAGATAAAGTAGAGCGACCAATATATTTTTTCAAAGTCCCAAAACATTTCAAAAGATACGAAGTAGAAGAACAAAAGATAGCTATTCAAATGCCCAAGAGAGAAGCAACCGAAGGAGAAACTTACGATAATAAGGAACAAACCAAGAAAATACTAGTAACCATGGAAGAGGAAGAGGAAAGATGTACCTACATTGGAAAAGATGTATCTCCTGAAGAAGAACAAGAATTGATAGAACTAATCAAAGAATACAAGGATGTATTTGCATGGACCTACAAAGACCTCAAGGGAGTAGATCCATCCATTTGTTCCCAGAGAATCCCAATGACTTCCGAAGCAAAACCCTCGAAACAACGACCATACACATATAATGATGATTATTCAGCTAAGATTAAAGAAGAGATTGACAAGCTGTTGGTGGCAGGATTCATTTGTGAGATAGAGCACACAGACTGGGTATCACCTTTGGTTGTAGTACCCAAAAAGAATAGTAAGCTTAGAGTCTGCATCAATTTGAAAAAAGTGAATGCAGCTACTATATGTGACAGCTATCCTTTACCTATCACCGACCACCTATTGGAAAGAGTTGCAAATAAGGAAGCCTACAGCTTCCTGGATGGATTATCGGGTTATAACCAGGTAGCCATTGCTATAAAGGACCAACATAAGACTGCCTTCGCAACTGAATGGGGAGTATTCGCTTTTAGAGTGATGCCATTTGGGCTCAGCAATGCCCCCACATTTTCCAATGACTGATGTGTCATGTATTCAAGGAATTTTTAAGAAAAAGCATGGAAGTATATGTAGATGATTTGTGCACCTACTCCAGTCAAAGAAGTGAACACATTCTAGAACTCCGGAGGTTATTCAAAAAAGTCTGACAATATCGAGTATGCTTAAATCCAGAAAAATGTTTCTTTATGGTAAGGCAAGGAAAGATATTGTGACATATTGTATCAAGGAATGGAATCTCAACAAATCAGCATAAAATTAAGATGATCTTAGAATTACCTAGAACGAAAAATGTGAAGGAAATACAAGCCTTTATAGGTCATTCTGGATACTATTGTCAGTTTATCCACATGTATGCTATAATCACTAAGCCGCTATATGGGTTACTAACTCAATTCATTTGGATAGAGGAATGCGAAAAGGCATTTAATGAATTGAAACATTCAACACCTATCTTGAAGGTACCCAATTGGAACAAACCATTCCATATCCATGTGGATGCATCAAATTTTGCAATAGGATGCATACTAACTCAACCTATGGATGAAGGAAAATTAGATCATCCTATCGCATATGCTAGTAGACAATTAAACCAAGCAGAGAGAAATTCTACCACCATGGAAAGAGAAGGCCTAGAAATGGTATATGTAGTCAAGAAATTCTGACATTACCTCCTAGCCAACAAATTCAAGTTCTTTATCGACTGTCAAGCATTATTATATCTGGTCAATAAGCCCTATAATATGGGAAGGCTAGTGAGATGGTTCCTAATACTGATGGAATTTGATTATGAAGTAATAGTAAAAAAAGGAAATACTCATGTAAGAGCGGATCATCTATCTTGGATGACACATGGAGAACCACCATCAAGAGTGGCTAATGATCTACCTGATACGTACTTATTCAATTTAGAAGGGTGTCCAAAATGGGCGGAAAAGTTAATACCAATCCTCACACACGGACCCCTTCATAGGATCAATCGAGATACCAAGCAATAATTTTTGCAATCACATAATTTACACATCATAGCAAGTAGTTTGTACTACAAGGAACCAAATGGCATATTATTGAGATGTGTCGAAGAAGCCGAACAAAAAGACTTAATGGAATTGATGGAAGATTCATAAAGGAGTTCATGGAACAATAAGAGAATTGAAAAGATTGTGAGTATATGGGGCAGACATGCCAAAGGACGTACATGAACACATTCGAAGTTGCCAAGAATGCCAAGAGAATACCCCAGAGGACCATGCATCTTTACAATTTTCTACAATAGCACCAGGTTGGAGTAAAGCATTGGTAAAATTCTTGAAAACACAATCACGTGAGGAAGCAGCTAGTCTAGCAAGGAAGCGAACTCTAGATGAGATAAGTAAGGACTACACAATAATTGGAAAAAAATGATTTAAAAGGGGAAAGGACAATTAACTGCGATTATGTGTACATGAAGGAGAATATTTACCCATTTTAGAGATGGTGCATGCAACAACAATGGGAGGACATTTTTTAGTTGAAAGAACTGTAAAAATGATTCTCTTTGCAGGCTTGTGGTTGCCAGCTCTTGATATGGATGCGAATACATACATATGAAGTTGCGAGGTGTGCTAAATAACCAAGTATCATATAAGAAGAGATGACATGCCTCTAAGACCCATGGTCTGCATAAGAGCCTTTTCCAAATGGCACATTGACTTCATAGGACCTATAAATTGTCCATCCAAAGGATCACATGCTAAATATATAATAGTGGCCACTTATTATTTAAGAAAATGGGTAGAAGCAAAAGCAATGGGGAAAAATGATGTGCAAACCAGAGCAAAATTTTTCTTCCAAAATATCTTTACTCTCTTTGGATTGCAAATAGAAATTGTGAGTGATATGGGAACACATTTCATCAATGTAGTGATAGAATCACTGATGAATGAATTCCTTGTGATTCACAAAAGATCAACCCCTTACCACCCTCAAGAAAATGGCCAGGCGAAAAGTTCCAATAAGATATTGTGCACAGTGTTGACCAAAATAGTCAACAACAGAAGGTCGAAACGGGACAAACAGTTGCATCATGCAATTTGGGTCTTCTGAGTGGTTTATAAGACGACCATTGGAACCACTCCATTCAATTTAGTATATGGACAAAATGCAATTTTACCAATTGATTTTTTAGTTCCTACCCTACGCATAGCACAACAGAATGATTGGACAGGCCATGAACTATCCCAACAATTGGACCAAATTGAAAAACTGCATGATATAAGATTACAAGCTGCAGCAGGAATTTTATGTAGCTAAAAGGAGACAAAAAAGCATATTACAATGCACATATTAAAGATAAGGGTTGAAAGGAAGACGATTTGGTATTAGTGTACACATTTAAACAACATGCAAAGAAATTGAAGCAGCGAGGGTATGGACCATTATTGATAAATCGAATATCAACCGGTGGAGCAGTAAACTTAGCCACTCTAGACGGAGATGTACTTGCAAACTACATTAGTGGTTGTAGAGTTAAAAGATATATGGAACCATTAACAGGTAGAATGTTAGCACGACTTGTGGGAGCACAAAATTAGAAAAAGAAGAAGAAAGGATTAGAGAACAAGCTCGAATGGAAGCTATAGAACAAATCAAGAAGCAAAAAGAGTGGATGAGACAAAGAGATGAACGATATGTACAGGGAGAGGAACCAGTACCCATGGCAAACTACCAAGTAGACAATGCAAAAAATGCAAGCAATAGTATTTCCCGACCATACTTAAACCTAAGAATCAGAAACACAAAATATCAATTAGTGGATGCCCTAATTGACACAGGAGCGACACTAAGTTGCATGCAAGTTTCATTAGCCACTCACCTCAAAACAACCATGAGTCCCATTAAGGCATATATGATAGTAATTGGAGGACAAATTATCGAGTGTATACGAGAAGTCCTATTGTTCCTTCATCTAGGAAATTCCACTATGGAGCAAAGATTCTTGGTATGCAAAGATGAAGACCTGATCCTAGGACAAGACTGGATCTTTTAGAATGAATTCAACATAAACCTTACACAAGGATACATATCAGCCAAAATAGGGCACAAAGAAGTCTTTAGTCTGTTGGAAGCTAAATCGTCACAAATCCTTAGCGTAGTCATACCTAAGGAAGCGGACCCAAAGGAGGTGAAAGAAGAATATTTAGGAAAGGACGTGTCTCGTGAGTGCCCTAATCTAGACTTACCTACTAGTAGTGAGGTGTTGCATGACTCTATACCCAATTCTCCTATAGGACATGAGATTGAGGGAAAAAGTGAGGACATTTCTCAGCCCAACAACACTCTAAGACAAAAATCGACATGGACACTGGCCAGCTAAATAGCACCTCAAACGAACACATGAGTACAATGAGTATGCAAAGATAAGTTGCCTCAGCATTTCAGTTCAACGCAAGAGCAGATTGACTATCCAACAGAAATGTAGCAAAGTAACCACTGTTCGAAATCTCAAGGGGATAAACCAAGAATTCTTTGTATATGGAGGAGGGCGAGGGCTCGGTGTTCTTGTAGAGACTCGTCTATATTATTGACCGTATGCAACTGTACTGTGTGCATTTCCTCAAGCTTTCAAGCGGATAGTCGTGCTTTCTCTTCCAAGTTTTGAGTGGTTTTTCTTCGCAATCTCTCCCGAAGGGGGGAGGGGTTTCTGCTTCAATGGCTATGGGAGCCTTTCTGTGTGAAGCTGATGGTGGTCAGCTCGTACCCCAAGTGCCCAACACGTTGATTCTGCCCTCTAAGGAGGCATTACATGCTAATGGAGAGTTTCGGCCTGGTTTTCTCCCCATCGTAAGCTCAAACAAGGAGCTCAATGGCATTATGGAAGGTGCAAAAATGAGGGGCATTGGTTTGGCTGAAGATTCAGCATTCAACTCGGGCCTCTTCCCTCAGGTAGGGTCTCATTCTCATACTGTTATTCCGCGGCTTGAGCAAGGTAAATCTTTTGCGGATGCTCTTCGCTCTGGAAGTACGCAGTCATTTTTGTTAGGCTTCCCTTTGCAGAACTTTGATGTCATCAAAGGTAAGTCGCCTATACACTCCACTCCTGATTGTTTCTTCAAGGAAATGTGCACTATTACTAGTCAGCTTGATGATTCTACGCTGGCCATCAACAAGGGGTCTTTTGCTCAATGGCAAAGTCAACTGTCGGAGCGGGTAGTTATCACCCTATGTCATGATCCTTGACTGCCTATGTATGTGTTGAAACATTGGATCAAATCTAACTGGGAATCTAGATGGCTAACAGTTAGGCAAATTCAATATCTTCCCAATGGATATTTTTTGTTCTTCTTTGACGATTTGATTAGTGTGCTTAGGGTCATAATGGAGGGCCATTGGATTATTCGTAACACTCCTGTCTCATTCTTCAAATGGTTTTCGAGATTTAACTCACGTGGTCCTAAACCCCCTTATGTGCCTGTTTGGATTGAACTACTTGATTTTTTTATTGACTTTTATCCTTGGATTGAAGGTCTGTGTGCTCTCGTAGGGGAGGTCCTTGGTCAGCAGCCTAGAGGCACCATTAATCCCAAGTGGGATCCACAGATTCTTGTAGAAATTGATATTAATCAGTCACTTAAAGACTCATTAAAAATCAATGATTTGGAAGGTTGTCTATCGCATGAACAAAAAGTTGTTTTCAAAAACTTGCCTAACACCTGTTTTGAATGCAACAGATTAGGGCACTAGGTTCGGGACTGCCCTCTCCTAAAAATGGGTAAAGTTAATGAGGAAGCTAAAAATGTTGATGATCAGCCAGTACATAGAGGGCAAGCAACATCTACAGTAAAAAAAACCTCCTTTTAAGCATAACAAAAAAAGGGATAAATTGTGGGTTAACACTTTTGATGTGTTGCTAGAAGATGTTTCTAACCCGCTCTCTGTGATAGAAAATAAGCGTGAAGCTTTTGAGCCAATTCTTGATGGAGCAATGTTTTCCAATGATGACAATGGGCATGTTGGCATTAATCTTGGAGATTCGTCAAACAAGGTCGACTTGGTCTCAAAAAAGGTTGGACGGTTGTTCAAAAAAAAAACTATGTTTTTTCTGTTGATTATTCGAACAATTCTAGTTTTTGTTCTAGATTGGAGACTAACAGCCTGCAGGCCCCCGATGATGGCAAATTCATTGAGGAGCTTGCTAAAATTGATGAGGCTAATGATGGCATATTAATTGAGGAGCTTGCTAAAATTGCTAAAATCTCCTGTGTCATGCTAATGACACAGGATGTTCTAAATCTCTACCAAAAAGAGAACATAGCTCCTTCAGGTCAGAAATTCTCTAGATATAAGAGGAAAGATAGTCTTTTGAAAGCAAAAAGGAAAGACATCTTGAAAAATTCATTTTTGTTGAATAGAATCGCCAAGAATCAACCAACTATAACGGTACCTTTTTTATCAGATCTGTCACTAATGGCAGTGACCATGTTGAAGTCTCCAACAATGATAAGGGGGCTAATCAGAAGGGATAGCTCTGACCAGTAGAGGGACCTTCGATGGGGACAGTTAGAGGCATAGAGGCTGATAACCGAACAATCAAAAGGCTGGCATAGGGAAAAACCAACCCATTGATGAGTGGGGCTTTGGATTTTTTCCTTCACAAATTGATTATACCTACTATTAATACCTATAGCCGCCCCTCCCTTACCTTGAGCATGGGCCAAAAACAACCAATCATGGTTAGCAGACACATTCTTAAGATGAAAATTCAACTTAGCTCCTGAAATCTTAAGCTCCTGAAGGCAAATAAGGTCAGGCAACAGAGACAAGTCATACATCCACTTGTTAAAGCACTTAGCTCTAGCTGGATCAGAGATCCCTTTTATGTTATACAAAATGATATTATTTTATCCCTCCAGGAGAGATTGAAGTTTGAAGAGTACCTTGAAGCTAGGAGCATTCTTTCTTCTTTAAGAGAGTTTTGGGTAGGGAATCTTGACAGACCTAACAACAATATGTTTACTTTGTTGATAAAGAAGAAAAATAAAGATTTTGTTCCAATGCTTATGAAAAAGTCTGGTGGTTTTGCTATCAATGATGAGGAGAACTTGCATGAGGCTACTCGCTTCTTTATTGATGTTTTCTCTAGTTCTATCAAGTGGGGGGAGGATAGCCACAAAGCCAGGCCCTTCATCACTCTTAAAAGGAAAAAAACTATTCCTCCTGGCATGGCTTTCTTGTTGGACCTACCCCTCACTATCGGTGAGATTAAAGAAACCATAGGTCGATTGAAACCCTGCAAGACTCTTGGCCTTGATGGGATTCTGAATGAGTTTACATTGCACTGAAAGATTTCTTGACTCCCTTTATTCTCTTGATCTGGAATGAATATGTTAGTAGAGGCTCTCTTCCTATTGAAATCAACATTGGAGTGACAAAGTTGATTCATAAAAAAGATCCTAAAGAGTATTTGAATAAGTGGAGGCCTAACACTTGTCTTACTAGTATCTATAAGATTTTTGCTTTTTCCCTTGCTAGGAGACTTAGCCCTATGATTAAAGACATAATTCTTCATGAGCAGAAAGGCTTTATCAAAGGGAGATTTATTCTAGATGCTATTATTGCTATGTGGGAAGGGTTTGAGTATGCTAATGAGTCTAACCAACCTTTTTATTTCTTTAAAATTGACTTTGACAAGGCTTATGACAAAATTGAGTGGGACTTTGTGCTCCAATCTATGCATGACATAGGAGCGGGTAAAAGGTGTATAAAAGCTGTAAGTACTCTTTTTGGTAATGCTCACTCTAGGGTAGCTTTGAATGGGAACTTGTCTTCTCATTTTAGACTTAGATGGTCCATCAGGCAAGGATTCCCCCTTGCTCCCATGCTCTTTGCCATAGGTAGTGATGTCCGTGGATGGATTATTAAAGATGCTATTGAGAATAAGAGAGTTGAAGGTATTTCTATACCTGGTTGTGATAAACAACTATGTCTCTAAGCGTTTGCTGATGACACTAATATCCTCATTAAAGCTAAAGAGTGATTTGCCAATCGTATTTTAGATTGTCTTAATACCTTCTGTTTGGCTAGTGGTTCAGTTATTAATCACAAAAAAACTACTTTTAAATCCTCTTCTAATCGTGTTCCCGTGTGCATTGAGGACATTGGTTGTGAATTCATCAAAGATGGAGAAGTTTTCAGGCTTCTTAGTATTCCTATGGGTTTTCAAATCAGTCTCCATTAAAGGTGGGAATGGGTTATGGATGAATTCAGGAAAAAGTTGTTTATGTGGTATGGCTATCAATCTTCTCTATCTCATAAAGTGTTTTTCCTATACCATTATATTCTCCCTACCCTGGTCTATTTCCTGTCGTGCTGGGTTCCTAACAAGAAGCACTTCCACCAAGTTATTTGTTTGTCCAGAAGTTTTCTAAGGGGAGGGAGTTTAGATCACAATAAGATCCCTAAAGTTGCATGGAAATTATGTTGCCTGCCTAAGAAGGAGGGGGGTCTAGGCTTATTTTGTCCTATTAAGATGTCTACTAACTTGGCTTCAAAATGGATTGTTCGGTCTCTAACTTCTGATGATTTTTGGGCCATCCTTATTAAAAGAAATGTGAATAATTTCGCTGTGTCTAATTACAAAGTCTGGAAGAATCACTCTATGTGGGACATTTTGGTTTCTCCCCACAAGTACTCCCCTGTGGGTTCTGTTCTTTGCTCCAGAATGTGGCACGCTTCGGTGGAGGCTAAAATGTTGTGTTGCCCAAACCAAAAATCCTTTGATCACTTTGACTTTTTTTGCAGGAAAATATTTAGACAGGTTGGCTATCTTTATGGAATAATGACTATCTTGGGATCAAAGAGCACAAATGTTTCAAACTGGGTTTCACTACCTAGAAGGATTTCACCCTAAATGGTGAAATCATGTCCGACGATCATATCTCAAATACTCATTGCTCTTCTGGCTGTTTGCAGTTCCTCTTGAAGCATAAGATAATGCTGATTAGGAGGGTGGACCTCAGTGTTCAGAGGAAACTTGTCAAGCCATAAGACATTGCTCAAGACATGCTAAATAACTTCAAATCCAAGAGAGGGAGAATCACTTTGATCCTGCCAAAGCTTAATAGACTCTAGAAAGTTAGTTGGAATGCTCAAGAATGGTCTCATAGATTTCAGTGTATTTGGCACCTGCCTATGAACATCAAACACTCCTTTCTCCTCTGGCTTATTCTACACAATGCTATGTGGTGTGGTGCTAAGGAAAAGAAGTTGAACATTAATAACGGTGTATGTATTTTTTGTGGCAGTGTGGAAGATCTCCCCCACCTTTTTATCAACTCTTTACATGCTCAATGTTTTTGGAGTTGTATCTTACCCTTTTGTTAGAAACATAACTTCCAGCCTGGCTACAAAGAACTTTTGCTGGGTGTCTACAACAACTTTGATTTTGTCTTATGGAACATGTGGAGAACCAATATTCTATGGAGTATTTGGAAGAGCAAAAATATGGCCGTGTTCAACAACAGAAGTCCACTGGTGCATCTATATTCTCTTTACTATCTGGTATGAAGGGTATGAGCATCAAAGCTCTTTCTGCTACCGTTGATGCTCCTGAGGAGGGTTTCTCTCTATCTAGGCATTTGTACATTACTAGACCTAGCCAATGGAGAGGCTTCCTTTTGAAATTGTACACCACCACTAGAATTGAGATGTTGTAATTTGTCTATAGTTGATTTCCATCCTCTTTATTGTTTGGCTTTCTAGCTCCCTTGTACTATTGCCACTAGTTGCAGTCTGAGCTACTGCACTAGATGTTGCACCGATCTACATTTTGAGTCGGTGATTATGGCCAAATGTATTAGACAAAGAGAATTCTTTAGCCTCCTAGATGAGAAACCTCTAAAGACGGTCAGTCTGAAGTCTAACAATAGTGAATGTATGCATGCATGTGAATTTATACCATTTTCTAGCCCTAATCAACTGGCTTCTGACTTTGAACAAAACCCAGAAACCCCTAATCTTCTTACACATGATACTCAACTAAGCCCTTCATCTCAATCTAGCCAACCTCAAGGAAAAAGTAAGGTTCTTATTACTAGCGAGAGACAGAGATTCCCACAACCAAAAATAGAATTGCCCCCAATTCATCCACTGGCAAGAAAAAGAATGCGGCAAATATGGATTCGCAAGGATCAGTTAGACAACTAAAAAAATCAGTGAAAGAGAACCAAAGGGAGTTCAATCGAAGGCGATAATGACGTAACCAACCGATCAAAGATGGGTTTAGACAAATGGTGCAAGTGTGGATACCAAAGAAATTGAGGGCAACTCAACCTTCAAGGAACCAATTATGGATACCCAAGACAGCAATCAAGACCACCAAGGAGAAGCCATGAACTCTACTTGGAGATCGACTTCAATATAGGAAACCTTCTAGGAGACAAAGAACTCCCATGAAGAAAATACCACTAGGCTAACAAATAGGAGTTCCCACCAAGCGACGATACGAGTGGAGAGTGAAAGTTAAGAGAAACCAAATAACTCCAGAAAACACAAGGAGATTCTGGAAGGACATTCAAAGCATCAAAACTAGGAAAATGTGGATTCCAAAGTCAAGAATAGCATTACCATTGATGAAGGTAGAAAATTCTTCTCGCACTCATGTTGAGTCAAATGCACCTCGAGTATGCATAATAGGGTCACATTACAAGACCATGCATTCGACACAACAGTGTCTCTATATCACTAAGAGTGCACATTTCCCTCCGTGGGAATAGGAAAGACTTTGTATTATAAAATAATGATAACGAAAATTTTTCATTTCAGCCAAAGAAAATATTTTTTATAAAAAGATTAGGTACTATGTTCCTTGTACACTCTATGAGTGGGCACACAACACATGGAGTGAACGATCGCAACACCAAAAAAAAATCACTTCCAAGTTTGGCACTAATCATTTGAATCATTCAAATGCAAATGACTTCCTCTAACTCTGAAGCTATGCGGGAGGCATCCTTTGATTCTGAAGCCACTCACGATGCGGAAATACTGGAGTTTCCTCTAGAATTAGCCACTAAGGCTCGCAAACACTGATTCCGGGATGATAACCCTGTTGATATATTTAGGTAGTGATGTGTGTGAATAGATTAGGACGGCCGGGGTACTTTTTTCCCTCTTTAGGAGGTTTTTTTCCCCGAGTTTGTATATACGCCTATTGCCCTAATGGGCTATTTATCTTTTGTACATTCTCTAGTAATACATTCAGTATTGTGTGTTGTGCTCCAAGCTTCTTCTCCTTCCTTGTGTTGTTCACATGCTTCCGTAGATGTCTATCTCCAACAATTGGTATCAGAGCAGGTCATCGCTTCATCTAGGGCACCGTCGACACTCCTTCGGTTGCAGTCTCAGAATCGCACGAATTTTGGTGAGCATACTCACTGTGTTTTCTAAGCTCGTTTCGGCCTCCAAATGCACTATCACAACGCTTGTGCAGACTATTTCATCTGTTTGTGCCAAAGGTATATACCGGTTTCCATTTGCCAGTATAAGCGTCTCAAAGTTTGTTATAGGTCTAGCAAAATTCGTCTGGACAGTTCTTTTCAACTTTTTGAGATACAGTCAATTTTTTGCATCAAGGTATTTTAGTCACCAGCCATGGCTGAAAGTAGTGATGTATTCCGTATGTTTGCTATTGAGGATAAGTTGGATGGTACCAACTACCCTTTATGGGCTTATTTATATGATGTGACATGTATTGGTTGCAAAAGGAGTGTGGAACATTGTGCATGGTGTTGAAAAACATCCTATCACAGTTGCAACTGTTACAACTGTAGGTACAAAAGCTCAAGCAGAAGGTGTCGAAGATGATGATATTCTGCATATTCCTGTTTGTGCTGCAGTTTCTGCTGCACCTACTGTAGAGCAAATTTGTTGGGATAGCATAGATGCCCAGGCACATACATTGATAGCTCTGTCTATCAAACGTGCCATTATTCCTCACATTCGCTCTAGCAGAACAGCTAAGGATGCTTTGGATACACTTACCACATTGTACCAAGCTAGGAATGAGGCTCGTGTTGCTTACCTCCGAAAACAGTTGGAGAGTGAGCACATGAATGAAGGTGATTCTATGGACAGTTTTCTAACAAACATCCAAGCCTTGAAGGAACAGTTGATTTCTATTGATGAGGTTATACCAGATAGCTCACTTGTGCAGACCGTTCTGAATGGTCTTCCTGATTCATATCAGAGTTTTGCTTGTACTCTTCGGTTAATGATGAAAGGAAATCCAAATGCCTTGTCATTTGAGGAGTTAGTCTCTGTTCTCTTGCAGGAAGATCAGTCCAGGCAGAACGAGTCCATTATGCATGTTGTAGATCAAGCTTTCCTGGCTAGTTAAAAGGGCAAAGAAAAATGGAGCTCTTCAACTAGTAAGCAAAAATCTGCAAATGATGCACATTCGAAGACGGAAGATAAAGATGACAAGAAATCAGAAAAGGTAAAATTAATTTTCAAGTACTATAAAGGGAATGATCATATCATAAAGGACTGTCCTAAACTAGCTGCTAAAGAGGCAAAGAAGAAAGAGGCTAGAATGGTTGTTGCAGAGGCCTCTACACCAAAGACAAAGTCTGCTAATCTTGTGCAGGAAGAAGAATGGGCATTTACTACTGTCTACAGTTTTGACCCATCTTCTTATGAGCAGTGCATGTCTGCAGTAGACTCAGATGTTTGCCAGTATTTTGACACTGGGGCGACCAAACATATTACCTCGCAGCACAGTTTCTTCTCTTCACTCGAGCCTTCCCCTACAGGGGATACTGTTACATGCGCCAACAACTCCTCTTATCCTGTTATGGGAGTTAGTAAGATCATTTTGACTACTACTGATGGTAGTTCTTTCACTTTGTCACATGCTTTATTTGTGCCAGGGATCGAGAAGAACCTGTTATCAGTTTCTGCATTAGCCAAGATTGGCTTGGTTGTGAAATTTGTTGATGACAAATTTCACAAATGGCAATGTGATCTATCAAATGGCAATGTGATTATTGCTTCTGGCATTTTATGTTGTGGGTTGTATAAGCTCATAGACTTTGAAAGATCTCTGAATGATTTGACATGCGTAGTACATGATTCTCAGGCTATGTCAGATGCAAAGCTTTGGCATGCACGCTTTGGTCATCTGAATTTTGCTAGTTTGTTATGCCTGCAAAAATCTGAAATGGTGTCCTCTTTGCCCAAACTTGAGGCACCTCAAAAACATGTTTGTGAAGGCTGTATTTTGGCCTCATTTCCAAAAGTGATGTTTGTGGTCCTATGCAGACACCTTCTTTTGGAAATTATCTTTACTTTGTGACTTTCATTGATGATTTTTCCAGGCATGCATGGGTATATCCATTGAAGGAAAAGTCCGAAGTGTTCATGTGCTTCAAACAGTTTTTGGTTTTGGCTGAAAATCTGTCAGCATGTAAAATAGGCACCCTCTGTTCAGATCGAGGGAGGGAATATATGTCTTCTGATTTTAATGCACTTCTGGCTGAACGTGGGATAAAATACCACTATACAGTGTCATATACACCTCAACAGAATGGATTTGCTGAACGAAAGAACAAGTCACTCATGGAGATGGCGAGATGTATGGTCAAGAGTCAGGCTTTACCACATAGTTTCTGGCTTGAGGCTGTCATGTGTGCAACATATGTACTTAAAAGTTGTCCCACTAAAGCGTTGCAGTCTATCACTCCATATGAGGCTTGGCATGATCGCAAGCCATCTGTTGCTCATCTTCGTGTTTTTGGTTGTTTGGCATTTGCATTAGTGCCTGAACGACATCACAAAAAAATGGATGATAAAGTAGTAAAATGTATTTTTGTTGGGTACAGTTCTGAAAGTAAAGGCTATCATCTGTATCATCCACAGACTAACGCATTCTGGTTAGCCGTGATGTTGTTTTTGTGGAAGATGTTATTCAGCCATTGCTTTCATGTGCTAAGGAGGCATTTGTTAGCTCCAAAGGCATGTATGATACTTTGCTGCCTCTTTTTACAGGTCGACTGTCTAGTGCTTGTCCCAATGAGGCAACTTCTCAACCTTTGCAGGTTTAATGTGATGATGAAGATCATTCCATTTCTAATGCAGATTTACATGATGCACTAGTTGATGAGAGAGCTGATATTGAGCAGGCGAAAACTATGCCAAAATGGTTGGTGCAAACTTTGCATGACAGCAAATTAGATGCACCTCTATCATATCGTACTCGTTCAGGCTCTCATAGTGCCTCTTTTGCATCAGATTGCTATGCTATGTCTTCATCTAGTTTCTGTGATGAGAATGAGCCTGTTTCCTTTCATCAAGCACAAAATTCAAAAAATTGGATGGCTGCTATGCAATCTGAATATGATGCTATAATGAAGAATGGTACTTGGTCTTTATGTAACTTACCTCCTGGCAAGAAGGCCATTGGGACTAAGTGGGTATGCAAGCTGAAGCATAAGCCTGATGGTACATTTGACAGGTATAAGGCTAGACTTGTCACAAAGGGTTATGCATAGGAAAGAGGCATTGATTTTGATGAGACCTTTGCACCTGCTTGTCGAATGACTACAGTTCGTAGCATTTGTGCACTTGCAGCTCTTCATGGTTGGAATGTACATCAGTTGGACATTACAACAACATTTTTGAATGGTGACTTGCATGAAGAAGTGTATGTTTTTCAGCCCCGTGGCTTTGTGTAAAACGGGCATGAAAACCAGGTGTGCAGGTTAAAGAAGGCATTATATGGTTTAAAGCAAGCACCACGTGCTTGGTATGAGAAGATACATGTCTATCTGATTGCACATGGTTTTGAGAACACTCCAACTGAAAGCACCTTATATGTTAAGCATGCTAATGATGTGCTTCTGATCATTGTTGTCTATGTTGATGACATGCTGCTCACTAGTCCTATTGAGAAGCATATTGTTGATTTTAAGGCTGATTTGCATGCCTCATTTGAGATGTCTGATTTGGGGCATTTGCATCACTACTTGAGCATTCAGTTTATGCAAGTTGATGGTGGAATGGCTTTGTGTCAAATGAAATATATTGACACATTATTGCAGCATTTTGGGCTTGAAGACTATAAGCCTATTGCCACTCCTATGGAGACAGGTTTACGATTGAGTCTTCATGATGTTGGAGATGCATTTGATGTTGTTCTCTATCAGCAGGCTGTTGGATGCTTGATTTACTTATGCATTACTCAACCAGATATTCAATTTGTTGTCTCATAGATGAGCAGGTTTATGCATTGCCCAGGAGTTAAGCAATGGCAGGTGGTTAAGCACATCTTTCGCTACTTGAGTGGTACTCGGCTTCTTGGGTTGTTTTATCCCAAGGGGTGATCACTACCACCAGATTTGCATGCTTTTTTTTACTCTGATTGGGTTGGTTGCTATGACACTCGTGTGTCCACTAGTGGATTTTGCTTCATGCTTGGTAGCTCATGTATATCTTGGTTGAGTAAGAAGAAGCCTACTGTGGCCACTTCCAATTGTGAGGCTTAGTATAGGGAAGCTTTCACAACCATTGTTGAGTGTGTGTGGCTTAGATGCCTTATGGTTGATTTGGGTGTTGGTCAGTCTTCTGCTACCACCATCTTCACTGACAGTCAGAGCGCACTGGTAGTTTTGAGAAACCCTGTGTTCCATGCTCGCACTAAGCACATTGAGATGCATTATCACTATGTCAGGGAGAGGTTCTCTGCTAGGGAGATCAGCTTGGCAGATGTGCCCACGTAGGAGAACATTGCATACCTTTTCATGAAGGCTCTGCCTAGGGAGAATTTTGAAGCTTTCTGCAAAGCTTTGGGCTTACTTCCTTTTGTGGAGTGATTTCCACATAGCTTGGCACTTCCTTATACATGAGTGCCAGCTCCTTGTTCACTGCATCACTCCTAGGGGGGGATTTGTTGATATATTTAGGTAGTGATGTGTGTGAACACACTAGGACCACCAGGGTACTTTTTTCCCTCTTAATGATGTGTTTTTCCACCAGCTTGTATATATGCCTATTGCCCTAATGGGATACTTATCTTTTTTACATTCTCTAGTAATACATTTAGTATTGTGTGTTGTGCTCGAAGCTTCTTCTCCTTCCTTGTGTTGTTCGCGTGCTTCCATAGATGTTTATCTCCAACAAACCTAGTGAGTGAACATTTATTCCTCATCATTATTAAGGTTATGGATAGAGAGCATCAATTTCTAGTGATGACTCAAGACTTTAGAATCGTGCATGATATGCCAAGGATAGTGGATGTATGGACACAAGCTGGAATAGAAGCATTCTTGAGGCTTCCTATCTACAAACCAGACTTCCAAAGATTCACCCAAGTAATGAATACTCTGCATCCTTGAAAACCCATCCATCCAAGAAGCTATGGTATTAGATAGAAATCAAGAATCACATACTATTCGATTCACTCATGAGCTGATCAAGACAGCATTCGGCTCGACCAAGGATGGTCTCATTGATCTGAAGGATGAATGCCATGAGACTAAGAAAAGGACCTTCTTGGACATTAATAGAGTTGACATTGAAGAAGAAGTATGGCTCGTGCATCAATATTTTTGTTTTCCAAATATGCACCGATACATAGCCCCACAGAAAGTGGTAGTGCAATTGTTGTCCCATGCAGTCAAGAAAATTGGTAACCAAATCAATTTGACCCCTTACGTCCAAGAGCGGATATTCAAAACCAAAAAGTAGTGGGAACATAAGAAGTTTTTAAATGGTAGCTCCACTTTAACTTTACTGATCTATCAGACCTTAGACATGAAAGAATGCTTGCGATCTATGATTTCAACGATTGGAATGTTAAAATATGTAAAGATTGCCACTGTACCCAAAAAAAAAGGTATTACCATAGTGGAAGAGGTTGGCACTAGCTCACGAACCACCATGAGAGGCGCAAAATGGGCTAGAGCCATGAGGCATCCAAAACTCCACAGTCAAAGAGAATGCGTGAACTTCCAAAGGTACCATTAACAAGAGCACCAGCCATTACAAGAAGGGATCTCTCCACAACATTAGATGCAACACATGCTTATATGAGAGGTTAGGTAAACCTTACAGTACAAGGCCACCAATACTATCAATCAAGTACGCAACAAAGGCCCTCACAAATAGGCAAAAGTATGTCACAAGTAGAAAGGTGCAAAGAATTGGGTTTAAATTATTCAAGATCAGAAGATGAATCATCCCAAGATCATGATACACTAAATATTGATATACACATGGACGAGCATTTGGGAGAGGAATGGGATGAGTTGAATCAAGTACAGCATCAAGTGGAAAAGGAAAGTGAACAACAGAAATAATCAAAGCCTATGACTGAAGAAAAACAGGGAAGAATGCACACATTTCAAATGAATGAACAAACAACAATATTGCTCAAGGAGGTATCACCTCCCAGGTCCATTACAGACACACACGAGGAGCAAGCACAAGATATTGAAGGAGTACACGAAGAGCCAGAACTTACCATACCAATCCAAGTGGTTGTTGAACCGTCACCCTTGGATGTGATAGTTGACTCTCAGAATGTACCGACTAAAGAATTAGAGGCTCAAAATACAACCACAACCACAATCGCAAGGGCTGAGCCAAGAGTGCAACTACATATCAAGAAGCCACATCAAGACACACTGCATGTTGCACAAGGAAAAGATGTGTGAATGGGTGAAGAACCCATTATATCATAGACATGGCTTAATATGGATGTGAATCAATTGAAGCCAATAGTCAGAAATATGATTGACCCTGCCATGACTGCCCAAAACATACTCATGGATGAAGATAAAGAAAAAGCAAAACTATTTGAAGCCAAAAATAGATTCCAGATCATGAACGAGGAGCTCTAATCCAAGAATATAAATATTCAACAGGAACTTGCACAGAAAAGAGCTGAATTGGTGACAAAGACTGAAGAATGCAATCATATTCAGGAGGATAACTTGTTGCTCAAAGAAAAATTAAAAGAGGTAGCTACATCTGGTTCAGAACTTTGAAATGAAATAAAGACTTTGAAAAAGCAAGAGGAAATGTATGAAGCTAAGAAAGTACGAATGACAACCGAAGCAAGATATTAGAAAATGAAATCAAAGTATATATGGACGAAGCGGACAACCTACGTAACAGGAACAAAGAATTAATGAACTCCATTCTGTTAAATCAACCCTTTGAAAGCACTATCACAGAAGGAGAAGGAATACCGAAACTCAAGGCAAAATTATAGAAATGGAAGATCAACTAAAACAAGAGCAAAGAACACAGGCTAAGTTAGAAGCAAAATATAAAGCCGACAACAAAACATTGGAACTTAAGTGGAAAGAAGCAGTGCAAAAATACATGGAGCAATGCAGTGAAGATGTTGATCAAGTGCGGATCGTTTGCAAAGCTAAGGCAACAGTTGAAGACGAGCTTAAGGCTAGTAAAGTACAACATGAAGAGAAAGATCAAATCATAGCGGAGCTCAGAGCACTATTAGAACAAGCAAAGAACTTGGGGACACTAGTAGTGCAACCATCCAATATGGCTACTAACAAAATTGAGGTACGCCCTCTTTCTCTGCCAATAGTTCATTCACCAATAAGGGATCCAGCAATAGATGAATATGATGACCATCCAATGCCATATATTGCATAACTAAGTTAGAAACAGAGGGCATCATTGGTGTCTCGTCTCACATAAAACTTTGAAAATGAGGTAGTGAAAGTCATGAAAGAGGCTCATATCAAAAGCAAAGATTTAGATGAGATATTGAAGCCCTTCAACCTCCCTTATGGAATCATGAAAGAGCAGACCCAAAGATACATCAAGAAGACCACGGGGAAGGATCCAAACGTGGAGCTCAACTTCAAGGCAAACACTTTTAATTATACTCAACAAGAGTTTGAAGCCGCCGATCCTATTTGGAGATGAAAATTTTTGGAGGAAAATCCAACCTTGCGGGTGCACTCGCAAGAGGCACCATATTTACTCCAAGTCAATCCAGCTTTTTATCTTCTTCCACATTGATGATACTAGCCAAAATTTTGGGACTTGCAACGTCAAGGCAAAATAAATAAACAATGGCTCAATTTTCCCTTACTACAAAGCCTACCGCATAACTACCTCCCCATTGAAGAGTACATGGTGAGGACGATCGAATTTTGGTTATCTCGGTATGCCAAGGTCCCAGATCTCACTATCAAATTAACGAATAAAATACTTAGTATGATCCTAAGAGTACTCAAAGTCTTCAAGCATGCAGAATACACCTTTTTGAATTTCATTGGTATTAATCAAGGAACGGATATGCTAGTTTTTGAACTTTCTGTCATGCCAAGCCGACTCACTATCATGACCTACTATTCAAGACTAATGTTTTTACCGGGCACCTATATGCAGACTTTCGAAGAAGCATTCTTCACAAGCTTCTTTGATATAGATTCAAAAATATTCATAAAGATGTCTACTAACCTAAGCGCACGACTAGTAGCATATGAATTAAGTTTTTTTGCTGACCACAGACAAGCACCTCACGACAGAGTTAAGTCAGAAAAGTGGAAGTACTTAATGATACGTGAAGCAGATTTGCTAAATGATACAGACCAAAAAGGTATACAAGACATACTCCCATCGACTTCCAATGCCTATCGAGGACGACAGAGTTCAGGAGGGGGGATGTGTGGAAGGAGAGACAGGAGAATCAAGAAAAAGAGGAAGAAGAAGAAAATAAAAAAGAAAGACTACTCAATAGAAAGCACTACCCTCTGCCTAAAGATCCGGAGGGGCACGTATCAGGCTTCACATGCATCAGGCGTTAACGAGAAACAAAAAGGACGAGAGCACAATGAATAAGAAATAAAAGCCCAACCCATTTGGATGCTCAAGGACTCTAATGAGGAGGTTCAAGCATAACGAAGAGTGACCAATATCAATGTCACTCTAGCCATTGGGTGTGTGCGGTGAGAAGAAATAAACATACCAAAACCAACGCACAAGTTCCTGAGTTTTTATCAGTTCCTTGACCACTGGTAATTAATCTACACCTTCACATCTTCCACAGGAGTTGGCAGTGGTCAACTATAAAGATGCTATCAACTCATAAGGAACCAGAGCTATTATAGACACAAAGCTAGGGACAAGAAGCAAAGCCTGTCAAGGGACGACAGAGACAAAGTGGGGGAGAGTGTTGCACAAAAAAGAATAGAAAAGGATCCCCCCAAAAAATTCAATTATGAACACCAATTTTCTTCTTCAAATTTCTACGAAAATCTCATAAAGCCATGTAAATGCACTAGAGGAGTCCTCTAGATGCATAAATCCCAAACATTATATCATAATCTTTGTAAAATAGTAGGAATTTAGGCCTTCTATAATAAAATGCTGATCTCTTGTGATATCAATCAGGACGACCATTCCGAACGGTCTGCACAAGTGAACTATCTGGTATAACCTCATTAGTAGAAATCAATTGTTCCTTCAAGTCTTTGATCTTTGTTAGAAAATTATCCATAGAATCACCTTCATTCATGTGCTCACTCCCCAACTGTTTTCAGAGGTAAGCAATACGAGCCTCATTGCTAGCTTAGTACAATGTGGTAAGTGTATCCCAAGCATCCTTAGCTATTCTGCAAGAGCGAATGTGAGGAATAATGGCATGTTTGACAAACAAAACTATCAATGCATGTGCTTGGACATCTCTGCCATCCCAATGAATTTACTCTACACTAGGTGCAGCAGAAACGGGAGCATGAATAGGAATATGCAGAATATCATCATCTTCGATACCTTCTGCATCAGCTTCAGTACCTGAAATTGTTACAGTTGCAGATGTGATAGGACGTTTTTCAACACCCTCCACAATGTTCCACATTCCTTTTGCAACCAATACATGTCGCATCGTATAAGCCCACAACGGGTAATTGGTACCATCCAACTTATCCTCAACAGCCAACATACAAAATACATCATTGCTTTCAGCCATGTCCGGTGACTAAAATACCTTGATGCAGAAAATTGATTGTATCTCAAAAAGTTGAATAGAACTTCCGAGACGAATTTTGCTAAACCTGTAGCAGACTTCGAGACGCTTATATTGGCGAATCAAAACTGTTATATACCTTTGGCACAAAAAGATGAAATAGCTTGCAAGTGCTATGATAGTGCGTTCGGAGGTCGAAATGAGTTCCGGTCGCGATTTCGGCACCACAAAACGAAGTAGTTTTGATCTCGAAAACACGCTAAGTATGCTCACCAAAATTCGTGCGATTCTAAGACTGCAACCAGAGAGGTGTTGACGACACCCTAGATGAAGAGACAACCTGCTCTGATACCAATTATTGGAGATAGACGTCTGCGGAAGCATGCGAACAGCACAAGGAAGAAGAAGAAGCTTGAAGCTCAACACACAATATTGAATGTATTACCACTAGAATGTACAAAGATAAGTAGCCCATTAGGGCAATAGGCATATATACAAGCGAGGGGGAAAAAACCTCATAAAGAGGGAAAAAAGTGCCCCGGCGGTCCTAGAGTGTTCATACACAACTACCTAAATATATCAACATATATGTATACGTGTGTGTGTGTGTGTGTGTGTATATATATATATATATATATATATATATATATATATATATATATAGTTTCTCATTTCCTACCATCTACAAATTTTTGGAAACTCCGTTTCCCATTTCCGTTGTGCAAGGCCACTATGTTCCCTGATGAGAACGAATATTGTTAGCCTATAGTAAATAAATGATGAGATAATAGTGAGAACAAGTCATATTTGAAACAAAGATTTGTGTACCTAGTTCCAAACACGGGAAGTTCAAAAAACAAGTCATTTATGAAGACCACTATATACCCTGTGAAGGACATTCTTGTGCTAAGAAAACTTTTTGGTGTCAAGATGATCAGGGATGTTAAGCATTATGTGAGTCAATGTTTTAAGTATTAGGTAAATAAGGTAGAGAGGATACGTCCTCCAAGTTCATTACAACCATTGGAGGCATCGCACCACTGTTCGGCCAATATTTCCATGGATTTTATAAAGGGTTTACCTAGGACACCGCATCAAAAGAATGCTATTCTTGTAGTGGTTGATCGGTTGAGTAAAATGATACACTTTATTCCTACTAAGAAAATTGTCGAATCTCCGCATGGTTTACCTAAGAACCAAAGTTTCAGGCACAGAAGCTAGATTCACATGAAATAGTTACAAGTTCAACACAAGATGAGTAGTGGAGAGCATCCAGAAATTGATGGTCAGACCAAAAGAGTAAATCAAATACTGGAAGGTATGCTTCGGGCATATGTTTCAAAAAAACAAACAAATTGGGATAGTTCATTCCTTTGGTAGAGTTTGCTTAAAATAGTTGGAAGCACAAAACTAGTAAGCTAGAAACTTTTGAGATGATTTACGATTATGTTCAATATCAATAAAGCTCTTGGTTGATAAAGTCCTGCTTTTTCATAGTATCTGCACACACAAACTTAATAAATCCTCACAAGAATCTCACATTTGACACATTAAAATATATGTATGCAACAATACTCCTGAGAGACCAACGATTGCAAAAATGTAGAACAAGAATCACAAACTCTCCTTCCTGCTTTCAGGAGTAGCATAAGAAAATTATGTATATACATTGCCAAATTCTGTAGAAATAAAGTTTGACTGGAATATAATTTAATTCTAACCTCCCTTTGGAGCCTGGTCACATACTAGATCTAACTCTGGTAGATGGTTAGACCTTCTGATTGCCTCTCCTAACCTGAGCAACTTGCCCTGCATCTCTTCAATCAGAGGAGAGCTTGAGCTATTCACATTGAATTTATACACCTTTTCTTCAGGTTTGATCCAGGCTGTGCCGGGTTTTTTACCAGCACTGGCTATACTTCTTATATCTTGTATGTCAACTACTTTCTCCCATATGTTTGCATCAGCATACATATTGGACATAAGCACATATGCAAAGGCATCTTGTGTATCCAATTCACACATCTGATGAAAAGCCCACTTTCCAAGGTCAAAATTCTTGTATGTTCTGCAGCTAGTGAGTAATGATTTCCATAAAATGATTTCAGGCAGATTCGGAGTGGAATACAAAAGATCTAAAGCTTCCTTCAAGCAGCCTGAACGACCAAAAAGATCCGCCATGCAGCTGTAAACCTCAATTCCAGGAAGATTTCCCATATTTTGCTCTACTGAGTTGAAATAGAAATGACCCTGTTCTGTCAAACCTGCATGGCTGCACCCTGCAAGAATGCTTGTGTATGTTTTATCATCTGGCTTAAATCCTTTTTTCTGTATATTTGCAAGGCATTGATCAACTTGACCACATTGGCCATAATTAGCATAGCCAGCAATCAATGCATTCCAGGACACTATATCTTGGACGTGCAAAGTCTCTAATACTTTGTGGGAGTCTTCTAAGCTTCCGCATTTTGCATAGACGTCAACAAGAATATTACCAATTGCAGTGTCCTTGATGAGACCATTCCTTATTACCTCTTTGTGGATCAAACGAGCTTGATTAACGCATCCGACTGCACCACATGCCTTTAGAGCACACACGATTGAAACATTGTCAGGTTTCACACCTTCTCTCTGCATTCTGTCAAAAAGTTCAAGGGCTGGAAGCCCATGTCCATCTTGAGCAAAACCAGAGATCACAGAACCCCATGAGATCACATCTCTACCTGGTAAATCCCTAAGCAATCTGCATGCCTCTTCATGACCCCCACATTTGGCATACATGTCGATAAGGGTACTCCCCATAAGAACATCCACATCAATACCATTATCCAAAATTTGCCCGTGAATAAGCATGCCATCATCTAAGGCCCCAATAGTACCACATGCTTTTAAAACACACATATGTACAACTTTGTTAGGCTTTACATCATCTAATTGCATTTGGTGGAAAAATTCAAGAGCAAGGTGCCCATGTCCAGATTGAGCATATCCAGCAAGCATTGCTCCATAAGACACAACATTTCGATGTGGCAAAAGCTCAAAAATTCTCTGAGCCTCTTCTAGACTGCCACACCTCGCATATAAATCCACCAATGTGTTCCCAATGGTCATGTCTGTTTCATGACTACCTTTTAAGATCAAGTTATGCACTATCCTCCCTTGTTGCAATGCACCTATGTTGCCACACGCCTTCAGAACACATAAGAGTGTAACTTGATCTGGTTCCACAGTTTGTTCCTGCATGGACTCAAAAATTTCAAGAGCACCATGAGCCATATTCTCCAAGGTATAGCTAGTGATGATTGCTCCCCAGCACACAACATTCTTCTCAGGAAGTTTATCAAACACACGTCTTGCTTCTAGTATGACTCCACTTCTCCCATACATGTCAATCAGTGAACTTCCCAAGACCACATCTCCATCAATTCCAACTTTTGCCAAATAGTCATGTATGCTCCTGCCTTCGCATAAATTCCCTACATTTGTGCAAGCTTTCAGTGCACATGATAATACATACTTGCATGGAGGTAAACGTCTTTCTTGCATTTCCTCATAAAGCTGAACGGCCCTTTCATTTTCTCCTAAAGTGACATGTGCTGAGATGATTGCCTGCCAAGAGTGAGATACGGGTGTCACAAGATTGCAAAAAACAAGATTTGCCTCAAACAAGCTACCACAAGTTGCGAAGCTACGAATCAGATGGTCACATAAGACTGTTACAGAACCAAATGAATTCCCAACAATAAGTAAATGGACCTGTCTGATCAATGATCCCTCTTTCTGTTTCATGCATTTTTGTAGCATGGAGAAGAGGCATTCTCTGGAAAGGGGCGAACCATGAACGTTGGAAAAACATCCATCCATAGATGGTCATGACCGATACACAAGTGAGAATTTATTGACAAAAAAGCGGTAGGATTAGCTGTAAGAACTGCGATCCCCGGTATTCGATCTCTAGGTAATAGGCGTTTCGTTTATCCAAACCCTGACACGCTCCATACACGCACTGGGCGTCTGTCAGGCGGGCCAGGTCATGATCATCCATAGCTATAGTTACTACCTGCTGCAGAAAGCAAAATTCTTAAGTTTGATTTCTCTGCCTTCTTCCATACAATATCCTGTGCTAAACATGAATCTCTTATATTCCTTCCCAGGAAGAGGTCCATAGAGGACACAGGATTTGCAAGCCATCCACCCAACGCCTTCAACGCATCATATTGAAGGGAGAGACGAAACGGAGATGTGAATGCCATGGTAAATTATTGAAAAGTGTCAATTCATGAAGGCAAGAAAAGATTTGTCCAAGTCCGGTAAGACAGTTGGTTGAGCTTTGGCCTCTTGAGGTGGTCCAAGGTTCAAGTCCGGGCTGGACACGTTATGACTTAGGCGAGTTAAACCAAGTTGTAACCATGTCTCTTTCAGTTGTAACCTTGTCTAATCCCTGCTTTGTGGGATACGGGGGGTCCCGCGGGTGCTATGCCCATTCACTTGTACAGTTGCACTTTCAAAGTTAAAATTCGGAGGAGTAGGCTTCGGCTGAACTTCCATTAAAAAAAAAAAAAAAGGGCAAGGAAAGACTTTGAGAAAATAGGCTTTTTGGATGGTGAATAAAGATTTGAGAATCATTATCCTCTTATAAAGCGGGGCCCAAGAACTTTCCAGAGAGCTGTTTTTAGGGGGCTGTTGCCATGGTTTGCCATGCTTCTGCTCTCGTGGCTTAACCAAGAAGGAGGTTTTAAATTATTTTATATTGTAAACATCATACCTTGGAAAGTTGGGCTAATGTGAATATGGGAGATGAAGTAGAAATCTAGCTACAAAAAGTTTTCATTCACTCAACATTGGCCAAACACAAGTCTCTAGTGATGAGTCCTACGTCAAGACTCGAGTGAGTTGAAGCGCTTTCAATTTTGAGTTTTTGAGGCATGTGCATAATCTTCATAGACATGCCCATGGATTTTTTTTTTTTTTTTTTGAGAGTACAATGAATTGGAAAGACGCACACACCAGACCTCGTAAGGTACAGGCGCCCATCTTGGAGAACTTCATGGACACCCATATTAGGGAACTCATGGATATGTCCAGCCACGATTTGAACTCAGGACTTCCTCCTTGAGATTCAAAGCATCAACCACTAGGCTATGCAGGCTTGGACATGCCCATGGATTATTGTCCCATGCTTTGATGTGCAAACCAATAGAGTGCTTAGGCATTGGTAGAAGAGGAAATTTGAGATCTCAAAATATGAATGGACTAAGGTGACTCGAAAGGGACTAAAAAAGGATGATATGTTTATTAACTTGGTTAGGCTCATGCTGTCTTCTTGGACAGATGAGGAGTGAAGTCAATTATGTATATTCATCAGTCACTAATTACAAACTACTATTTCGTCTTCTCTTTCCTTTCAATTAAGCTGGGGTGTTGAATGTTTTCATTTTCAAGTTTTAAGAAGCACCCAAAAATAGATACAAGCATGACTATCATGCAAAGGCTATATTTGACATTTTGGGGTTCAACTTCTACAAGTGAGAAAGGTCTATAAAGAACTTAATAAATCTGATTTGTGTGCAAATGGTCCTATTGGCATTTAAGGATGAGAAATATCTATTACATTATCATGATTTTTAATCGTTTCATGCATATGAGGGGGTTACTTCTAGTCCATACAAAGCATATGGCATTGCAATGATATATATGGTTTCTCTATGAAAGAACTATGTTGCAATTCTCGAAGGATTTTTTCAGGATGATTTTGATCTTGTGCATGCCGCAAAATCTTAATCGCATGAAGAGTGTCACGATGTTCTAGAGAAACCCCTAAGAGTTTCATGCAAATGCCTTGGAAAAAGTTTTGTAACCGTTTTAGCAAAGGGGAGGGAAATAGTCCAAGCCCGCGTAGCCTAGTGGTTCATGCTTTGAGTCTCAAGGAGGAAGTCGTGAGTGCAAATCTTGGTTGGACATATCCATGAGTTCCCAAAGATAGGTGTCCATGAAATTCTCCAAGATGGGTGCCTCTACCTTACGAGGTCGGGTGTGTGTGTCTTTCCAATTCATTGTACTCTCAAAAAAAAAAAAGGAGAGGGAAATTTTCATCATGAAGAAGAATGCAAAGGAAAACATAGATAGTCATTGCTAGAATGTGAACTTTTTTACAAAGGATAAATATACACGTTGGATAGAAGCAATCGTCCCAAGTGGGAGCTTTCCTTTCCTTAGGCCCATTTCATATAGAGGTGGTAGAACGAGCATATGAATTCTTGAAATTCCACTTGGAAATAACAAAACATAGAGAGTTCCACCGATGTGGTATTCACATATAAGGCATAATGTTGTTACATACTTTGCACTGCCTCCGCCCTGTGTGAATAAAAGAAACATAGAAAAACACACAATAACTTCTCCTTTGAAAGAATATTTGCAATAAAGTTCTCATGTGAGACAAATCAGAAAACTTTACATGTTAAAGAGTCTCTGAGTTCCACCCAAGGCTCCGAGAAAGAGGCCGAAACATTTTTGCGCAATTAGTTCCATGTGCTGACAGTTGAATGAAAGAGGTCCTCCACCCCTATGTGAATGAGACATGCCACATGGCACACTTAGATTGGTGGATGCCAGAAAAAAATATTCAAAATAAATTAAGAAGGTTAGGGGTTGTGGCCCAAGTGATCTGGTTGGGAAGAATTCCTGGGATCATTCCTACAAGGCTTGACATACTCATATGGAATCATACTTTGAGAATTGCCCAGCTCATTGGGAGGAGGTCCAAGGTTCAATTCCTACAAGGCTTGACATACTCATATGGAATCATACGTTGAGAGTTGCCCACCTCTTCATAGCAAGTGCTTTCCAATTTCTTGTAACATAAAAAGTAATAATAATAATAGTAATAATTTAAAAAGAGAATGTACGCTACCCATAAATAGAAAAGGGATGTCCATCAAGAGATCACTTCCATCACTATCTACACCAATATTAATTAGAATTGTGATTAGGAAGATTTTTTATGTGCATGAATACTTACTCTCAAACTAGAAACACCTAAAAATATATTGTGGTATGAATTGCTTGAAGCTTAGAAGATCATGAAAGATAAAAGTTAAAGATAGCAAGAATTAGCAGTCCAAGGTTTTTTTTTTAAAGTTTTGTCATTATTATCTTCATCCAAGTTTAAGGTTTGTATGAGATAGATTTGTTTTTTCCCCTTCCTTCTATCAGTCAAAGTGGCCTTTTGCTCTCTTCCAATTGAAGATGCCTACTACGATGTCTAGGCTCTAAGCACTTAAAACATAAATTCTCTTTTTGTGCTTTGATAAAATCTTCTTGAGATAGCACGCTTCTAAAAACACAAGGTTTTTTAGTAGTGTGTTCTGATGAATTTGATCCTTTGCTCTTGCATTTAGTGGAAATTTTCTGGAAATTACCACTATCTTGGGGGACATCAATGTGATAATTATCTTCATATATCTATGCAACCTTGATCGCTTCGTCAAGAGATTTCGGTGCATGACGTTTTACCCCACTGTGGATTCATGTGTTTAGTCCTCGAACAAAATCGTGAAGGCAATGAAAATCATCAAGGTTTTTTAATTTCAAAATAGTTTCTCGATATTCTAAATTATAAATTCATAATAAGCTTCTTTGTGAATTCAATCCAAGTTGAGAACATTTTGCGAGTCTTCAAAAGTCTCATCCACCATGTATAGGCCTTTGGACCTAATGACAAACTGGCTTCTACCACCGTAACAGTTTCAAGAGTATTCTTGAGTTGGTGGATATCTTGTCATTTCTCCAAGAATGTTAGGAGAGTGTCCTTGTTCCAATCCTTATCTTCACCTAAATAATAAGGTGGCAAGAGATCTTTTCCCAAAGAAAGATATAAGGGACAACTTACACCTATTTATTGTCCTGATGTGTTGGCAAATAAAGGAGTCATAGGAGGCATCAAACTAAAAAACTCATATTATTAGTCAAGGGGAAGAGATGTGCTAGGGAAATGGGTGAATCCTTTTCTTCCAAGATAGACATAGGTGTGGTCGCAATTGTATTTGTGTGGCTACCTATAACAACCCTACCTACATCTTGGGTCTCTGGAATAATCCCTAAATGGCCCTAAGTTGACCTTAAACCCCGTCAAAAGATTGACGAAGCTCCACGATTTCTGCCTCGACATTGGACAAATGTTCAACACTCTGTTCTAATCTCAACAACCTAGCTTTGAATCCTTGCCCATCAATACAAGTGGTGTTGATTTTATCCCCTTCCAGCATGGTATCTTCAATGTTTATAACTACATCCATCAGTGCTACGTCCATGCATCATGCATATGGTTTGGAATTGAAATATTTTGTGGAGATGCACGTGATGATGCATGTGATACTACTAGTGGAGTAATCATGAATGATGAAATGGATGATAAAGGTAATGACACAAACATGTATGCACTCGTACTATCCATTGATGTAACATGGCTCGTTGATCCCTCCATCACACACAAACCGTTCTTAACATTTTTGGAATGCTTAGCATCAAGTGGTGCAAAAAAAGTGGGTGATGCGTGAAATTCAGAGGAGATACTCTCTAAATATTATTTTCTTCAACATAAAGTTGATTCTACCTGAGAGTGCTATAACTATGATGTGGAAAACTCCAAGATCAACCCTTCACTTGGTTGAAAATCTCTAGAACTTGATGAAGTCGGATGCTTTGCTCTTGTGTGCAAAAACCTCCTTGGTACTCCATGGAAGCCTTAGCATGAAGAAGTATGCCCTCCTTTGAAATTGATGCAAAAAAGGACTTCTCTTGTTGCCTCCTTTGAAGATCAAAGAAAAAGATGAAGATTTGAATCCTTCTCAGGTTTGATGTGTGAATGAAAACCCGAAGAATATGCTCTCCTCCCTTCAGATATGCTTCCCCTCTTCTTGCTTCAATTTGGACTCAAAAAGGTGCAGAACTAAGGCTCAGATTTGAGCTAAAAAAGATGCAAAAATTTCTTGTATTGGGCTCGCATATGGGTGGGAGAGAGGAGGCAATGTCAAATGTGCACAAACTAGGATTCATATTCATGTTGCTCTAAACAAGGATGAGTATCATGTCATGGAGCTCCACCTCCTTAATTTTCAATCCATGGAGATGTAAGGATGATATGAAGATCGTGAACGAGTGATGTACGTGAAGGTAAAGGTGAGAAGAACACTATTGCACACACACACACACATACGAAAGAGGTAATAGGAAGAACAATGGAAGGAGAGATACTTTTATTCATTACCCAATGTACATAAGATCTCTTATAAAGCTCATACCTCAAAAATGGCTAACCCTAACAAGCTATCCTCAACAAGCTCTCCCAAAAATGAGCTCTCTAGCTCTATTTATACTTTCTGGGCTGCATTGACTCGTTTCACATCTAGTGGTCGGCTTAGTTAAAAATTATGTCCTAAGCTACTTTTAGAGTATCAAACGATGTCCAAAAAATATGAAAATTGATGGCTACTTTCTATTTGAGCTCCTCAAGCTCGAGGACTCCTCAACTTGCACAAAATGGAGCATTACATGAAAAAAATGGGTTTTTCTATGTTATAGTGGGTAGTCATTAAAATCATTGTTATTGCTCATGATAATGTTGATAATTGTAAACCAATATTGATGTTGGAAAATTTGATGTGGCCATTTTGATCTTGTGCCTTCACTCTTTACATGCTTCCTCTTCTTCTATGTCAAGAGTTATTGCCAACATCCCCTCCCTTTGACGTCTATCATCCCTGATAGATCCTTACTGTAGGGATCCATCGATGTAATTTTGGAGAAGATTTTGAGTGACAGCGTGCTCGTTGACATGGAATCTACGTGCTAAATCTACTTCCAATTTATCCCACACTATGGTCTATGTGTATCTTGTGGTGGATATCGATAGTGCATTGAGTACATGAGTTGTTCACAGGAAAAGAGTTGAAGAAGATGAGTTGGACTGGCTATGAACACCTCGGCGTGATACTCCTAGAACCCGATGGTGAACATTTCTTTGACTATTTGTTTGTAACATGTGGGTAAGGTATTTTGTCCAAAAGTGCCATGCATAACAAGTCTTTAGCAATGGAGTTGTACTCATATCAGACATTAAATCTAAATTTCCATGCTCAAATCTTGGCATCAAGACATGGGGTGCCCTAATCTTTCGAAAGACTTTAAACATTGTTTGAATTAGATAAAAAATTTTCAGTGACATCCTGGCTGCTATATCTATCATATGATTCAAATTTCATGGTAGCCAATGACGAATGGTTGCCATCATATATGTGACAGTTGGGGGTCCTTGTGGTGGTGCAAAATAAGGATAACTAATCTAATCTTGGCACTTGGGATCATTCTACATCTTAACTGCAAAAGCTTCCCAGGACTGATGTCATAGGACTGGGCCATAAGATGGATTGTACATAATATGCATAGGGGCCTCTGGCCATGTATACATCATCTTTGGGTATTTGCATAATCAATCGCACCTCCAAATTGGTTGAAAAGAGGGTGACCTTGGTCACCTGTGGAGGTATGTCTTCTAGTTGGAACTGTGTAGCATGTGTAGATTTGTAATCCTTTGAATCTCTGAGTTCTACTCGGCCAACTACGTAAAGTATGGTTTATATTGGATCTCATTGATGGAAATGTATCTTTGTGGTGCAAGTTCTACAAAGTAGGGTGGCTTCAATATGTTATCCTCTATCATGCCCATAGTGTGGACTTGAGGTTCTATATGAGATAAATGTGTCTTCCTTAATTCCTCTACTGGCTTCATCCAAGTAGGTCAAGGTAGCTCAAAAGTGTCTTGATCCTCATCGGTGAAACGTCTACCAATGGATGCCCGGGGTTCATATTTTTCTCCAAAGGAGGGTTCCACTAGAATTGTGATAGTCTCATCTGGCTTAGGAAGATCCAAAGGAGAAGCAAACTTTTGAAGTATAGCCTATTTTTCTAGTTGAGTCTTGAGTGTAGCGACTTGCTCTAGCAGATTGTTCAGTTCTTTCGATACTTTTGGAGGGGTTTGTGTCTGCTGGGGTGGTGGTTCTATCTATTCAGTTGGTGTGTTGTCAGCCTCATATTCCACAAAGTAGCATATTCTTCAGTTAGATTATCATGAGCCTTAAGTAATCGTACATGATCTTCCAAGATAATCTTGACAAGAGGTTCTCCAAGATTATCCATGGAAGCTTCGAAATTAACTTTGTTTTGTTCTTACAACCTCTGATTCTCATTGTGTGCTACTGCTAAATGTCTATGGAGAAGTCCCATATTGCGTATTAATCTCACATTCTATTCTATTTATGCTCTAAGCTAGTCTTCAATTTCTGTAATGGCATCTTTGTTTTGCTACTCTAATTGCACTTCCATAGCATTGTAATTGTCTTTAAGATTTGTGTATCTAACATTAAGTGAGGTCTTCTCTATGCTCAATGAGTTGAGCTTAGCTTGCAGCTAATTAGTGATATTCTACATCTCCTGATAGCATTGGCCTATGGAAGTGAATTCTTCATGCACTTGATGCATACTCATGAACATTTGATGTAATGCAATGTCGATGGTGGATGATGAGTAAGTGGAACATGGATGCATGATTGTATGAGAGTCAGTATATGATGCAACAAGAAAGGGGGAGGGTAAGGGAATAGTGGATGCTAATGTAAACATGATCATGAGTGATTGTGAAGTTGGTGGAGGGGGAAAGTTAAGTGATGTGTGAAGTGTAGGTGGAGGTTCTTTGGAAGGTGAGATGTCCATGGCATTGGATGTGGGATCTGTGATGTCAACCATTAAAAGTGAAGGTGAAAGTGCACATGCAAAAACAAAACTAATTGGTAATTATGGTTGAGTTGTCAAGGTGGAGTAAGGTAACATTATTTGAGATAAGGCAGGTTTAATTTGAGGGTTAAGGAAGGGCTGGAGAAAACATGGGAGAGATAAGGTAGTGATTATGGTAAAGGATGTAAATGATATGTCGGTGTGTATGCAAAATGGTGATACTAGTGGAAATGGTGGAGTATGAGCAGGGGTTGGGAAAGGTATGATGGTGGGTTGGATCAGTGGCATACTCAAAATGGGGGTGGAGATGGTGATGGTGGGTGGTGAAGTTACAAGAATAGTTTCTGCGGGTGCACTAGATGTATGGGAAGGGGATTGAGATGGGGACATGATAGGTACACGAGAATGAGGTGGTGATTGTGGGGTGTCTCAAAGGCAGTTTGAAGTCTTGGGAGAGGGAGGAATGGTGGGCTTGGTGAGAGAGGTTTTGGCCATTGGAGGGATGGGTGGGGGTGGATGTCGGCAAAGGGTAGATTGGCAGGAGAGTTTAGGTAGCACTAGAACTTGGATATGTTGACCTATGCAAGGGGGAAGTCGGATGTAATGTGGATTGAATCTTTGAAGATCCTTTGTGAAAAGAAGTTGAGGGCCTCTACCACATCCACTAATGTGCTCACCATGTTGATGGCTTCGATGAGAGGGTGTCAAATCCATTGTTCTTGAGTTCTCGTTGCAATATATCTTGGCTTTGCTCCTCTTTAGGTTATCATCGAGCCCAAACTCCTTGCATAGTTGCATAAAGCCTTTCTAACATGATAGTGTAAGTAGATCTATATGGGATGGGATCATCTTCAATTAAAAAATTGAATGGATTCTATGCAATGATAATATGATGTTATTATGAAGAATGGAATGGTTTTGAGATCTGAATGAGATCACCTTATATGTTAAGTGTGCAAACAATGTTCTTCTAATCATTGTTGTATATGTTGAACATGCTTTGCACTGGTCCTAAAGCAAAGCATATTTTTGAATATAAGGCTGATTTGAATGCCTCTTTTGGGATATCATATTTGGGGCATTTGCATCATTATTTGGGCATTCAATTTATGCAAGTTAATGGAAGAATAGCTTTGTGTCGAATAAAATATATTGACACATCATTGCAATGTTTTAGCCTTGAAGATTGCAAACCTATTGCCACTCCCATGGAAAAAGGCTTATGATTGAGTCTTCATGATGCTCGACATGCATTTGATGTTGTTCTCTATTAACAACCTATTGGATGCTTGATTTACTTATGCATAACTTGGCCCGATATTCAATTTCCTATCTCTTAGATTATCATGTTTATGCATTGCCTAGGTGTCAAGCATTGGCAAGAAGTTAAGCACACATTTTGCTACTTGACTGATGCCCGACTACTCAAATTGTTTTATCCCAAGGGGGGATCATTACTGCCACATTTACATGGTTTTTCTAATTCAGACTGGGCTTGTTGCTATGACACTTGTGTGTCCACTAGTGGTTTTTGCTTCATGATTGGTAGCTCCAACTTGTGTCATTTTCTTGCGAATTCTTTTCAATGATACCACAACAGTAAAATGCACCTTGCACTATCCAAATATTTCCCAAGATCATTTAAATTTACATGGAATTATTATAGGCAGATATCTTAAAAGTGATAAAAATTTCAATGGATTTGGACTTTGTAATTGGGAGTAAATCCTTTGCAAGCAAGCTCCTATCACTTGTTTCAAGCCTTAGCATATCAACTTTGGTGGCGACCTGTTGATATATTTAGGTAGTGATGTGTGTGAACACACTAGGACCGTTGGGGCACTTTTTTCCCTCTTTAGGAGGTTTTTTTCCCCTGGCTTGTATATACGCCTATTGCCCTAATGGGCTACTCATCTTTGTACATTCTCTAGTAATACATTCAGTATTATGTGTTTGTGCACCAAGCTTCTTCTTCTTCCTTGTGTTGTTCGCGTGCTTTCGCAGACGTCTAACTCCAACAATTGGTATAAGAGCAGGTCGTCGCTTCATCTAGGGTGCCGTCGACACTCCTCCGTTTGCAGTCTCAAAATCGCACGAATTTCGGTGAGCATACTCAGCGTGTTTCTGAGATCAAAACAGCTTTGTTCTGTGGTGCCGAAATTGCGATCTGAGCTCATTTCGGCCTTCATATGCACTATCACAGTGCTTGTGCAGGCTATTTTGTCTTTTTGTGCCAAAGGTATATACCAGTTTCTATTCGCTAGTATAAGCATCTCGAAGTCTGCTACAGGTCTAGCAGAACTCGTCTGGGTAGTTCTGTTCAACTTTTGAGATACAGTCAATTTTTTGCATCAAGTTATTTTAGTCACCGACCATGCCTGAAAGCAGTGATGTATTCCGTATGTTGGCTGTTGAGGATAAGTTGGATGGTACCAACTACCCATTATGGGCTTATATGATGTGACATGTATTGGTTGCAAAAGGATTGTGGAACATTGTGCAGGGTGTTGAAAGACGTCCTGTTACACCTATAACAACAGGTACTACAAATACAGGTGTTGGAGCTGATGAAGATGGTGTCGAAGATGATATTCCGCAGATTCTTGTTCGTGCTGCTGATTCTGTTGCACCTACTGCAGAGCAGATTCGTCAGGATGGCAGAGATGCCCATGCACATGCATTGATAGCTTTGTCTGTCAAACGTGTCATTATTCCTCATATTCGCTCTTGTAGAACAGCTAAGGATGCTTGGGATACACTTACCACATTGTACCAAGCTAGGAATGAGGCTCGTGTTGCTTACCTCCGAAAACAGTTGGAGAGTGAGCACATGAATGAAGGTGATTCTATGGACAGTTTCCTAACAAAGATCAAAGACTTGAAGGAACAGTTGATTTCTACTGATGAGGTTATACCAGATAGCTCACTTGTGCAGACCATTCTGAATGGTCTTCCTGATTCATATCAGATTTTTGCTTCTACTCTTCGGTTGATGATGAAAGGCAATCCAAATGCCTTATCATTTGAGGAGTTAGTCTCTGTTCTGTTGCAGGAAGATCAGTCCACGCAAAACAGGTCCATTATGCAAGTTGCAGATTAAGCTTTCCTGGCTAGTCAGAAGAGCAAAGGAAAATGGAGCTCTTCAACTAGTAAGCAGAAATCTGCTAATTCTGCATATTTGAAGAAGGAAGATAAAGATGAGAAGAAATAAAAAAAGAAGAAATTGTTTTGTAAGTACTGTAAAGGGAATGATCATATCATAAAGAACTGTCCAGACTGAATGCTAAAGAGGCAAAGAAGAAAGAGGCTGGAATGGTTGTTGCAGAGGCCTCTACACCAAAAACAGAGTCTCCAAATCTTGTGCAGGAAGAAGAATGGGCGTTTACTACTATCTGCAGTTTTGACCCTTCTTCTCATGAGCAGTGCATGTCTGCAATAGACTCAGATGTTTGGTATTTTGACAATGGGGCGACCAAACATATTACCTCGCAGTGCAGTTTCTTCTCTTCACTCGAGCCTACCCCTACAGGGAATACTGTTACATGCGCCAACAACTCCTCTTATCCTGTTATGGGAGTTGGTAAGATCATTTTGACTACTGCTGATGGTAGTTCTTTCACTTTGTCAGATGCTTTATTTGTGCCAGGGATAAAAAAGAACTTGTTATCAGTTTCTACATTAGCCAAGATTGGCTTGGTTGTGAAATTTGTTGATGACAGGTGTACAGTTCATGATCTGTCAAATGGCGATGTGATTATTGCTTCCGGCATTTTATGTCGTGGGCTGTACAAGCTCATAGACTATGAAAGATCTGAAAATGATTTGGCATGTGCAGTAAATGATTCTCAAGCTATGTCAGATGCAAAGCTTTGGCATGCACGCTTTGGTCATCTGAATTTTGCTAGTTTGCTACGCCTGCAGAAATCTGAAATGGTGTCCTCTTTGCCCAAACTTGAGGCACCTGGAAAACATGTTTGTGAAGGCTGTATTTTGGGCAAAATGCAGCGTTCCTTCTTTCCAAAAGATGGTTCAGTTCGGGCTACACAAAAATTGCAGCTTGTACATAGTGATGTTTGTGGTCCTATGCAGACACCCTCTTTTGGAAATTACCTTTACTTGGTGACTTTCATTGATGATTTTTCCAGGCATGCATGGGTATATCCACCCAAAGCAAAGTCCGAAGTGTTCATGTGCTTCAAACAGTTTTTGGTTTTGGCTGAAAATCTATCAGCATGTAAAATGGGCACCATCCGTTCTGATCGAGGGGGGGAATATATGTCTTCTGATTTTAATGCATTTCTAGCTGAACGTGGGATAAAACACCAGTGTACAGTGTCGTATACACCTCAACAGAATGGAGTTGCTGAACGGAAGAACAGGTCTCTCATGGAGATGGCGAGGTGTATGGTCAAGAGTCAGGCTTTACCTCATAGTTTCTAGCTTGAGGCTGTCATGTGTGCAGCATATGTACTGAACAAGTGTCCCACTAAAGCGCTGCAGTCTATCACTCCATATGAGGCTTGGCATGACCACAAGCCATCTGTTGCACATCTACGTGTTTTTGGTTGTTTGGCATATGCACTAGTGCCTGAACAACATCACAGAAAATTGGATGATAAGGCAGTAAAATGTATTTTTTTTTGTTATAGTTCTGAAAGTAAAGGCTATCGTCTATATCATCCACATACTAAACACATTCTAGTTAGCGGTGATGTTGTCTTTGTGGAAGATGCTATTCAGCCATTGCTTTCATGTACTAAGGAGACATCTGTTAGCTCCAAAGACATGTATGATACTTTGATGCCTCTTTTTACATGTGGATAGTCTAGTGCTGGTCCTAATGAGGCAACTTCTCAGCCTTTGCAGGTTTCATATGATGATGCAGATCATTCCATTTCTGATGCAGATTTACATGATGCACTTGTTGATGAGAGAGCTGATATTGAGCAGGCAAAAACTATGCCAAAATGGTTGGTGTACACTTTGCGTGACAACAAATTAGAATGCACCTTTGTCATATCGTACTCGCTCAGGCTCTCATAGTGCCTCCTTTGCATCAGATTGCTATGCTATGGCTGCGTCTAGTCTATGTGATGAGAATGAGCCTGTTTCTTTTGATGAAGCACAGAATTCAGAAAATTGGATGGCTGCTATGCAATCTGAATATGATGCTATAATGAAGAATGGTACATGGTCTTTATGTGACTTGCCTCCTGGCAAGAAGGCCATTGGCACTAAGTGGGTATACAAGCTGAAGCGTAAACCTGATGGTACAGTTGACAGGTATAAGGCTAGGCTTGTTGCAAAGGGTTATGCGCAGGAATAAGGCATTGATTTTGATGAGACCTTTGCACCTACATGCCGTATGACTACTGTTCGGAGTATATTGTGCACTTGCAACCCATCATGGTTGGAATGTACATCAATTGGACATTAAAACAACATTTCTGAATGGTGACTTGCATGAAGAAGTGTATGTTTTTCAGCCCCGTGGCTTTGTGTATAAAGGGCATGAAAACTAGGTGTGCAGGTTAAAGAAGGCATTATATGGTTTAAAGCAAGCACCACGTGCTTGGTATGAGAAGATACATGCCTATCTGGTTGCACATGGTTTTGAGAACAGTCCAATTGAAAGCACCTTATATGTTAAGCGTGCTAATGATGTGCTTCTAATCATTGTTGTCTATGTTGACGACATGCTGCTCATTGGTCCTATTGAGAAGCATATTGCTGATTTCAAGGCTGATTTGCATGCCTCATTTGAGATGTCCGATTTGGGGCATTTGCATCACTATTTAGGCATTCAATTTATGCAAGTTGATGGTGGAATGGCTTTGTGTCAAACAAAATATATTGACGCATTATTGCAGCATTTTGGCCTTGAAGACTGTAAGCCTATTGCCACTCCTATGGAGACAGGTTTACGATTGAGTCTTCATGATGTTGGAGATGCATTTGATGTTGTTCTCTATCAGCAAGCTGTTGGATGCTTGATTTACTTATGCATTACTCGGCCAAATATTCAGTTTGCTGTCTCACAAACGAGCAGGTTTATGCATTGCCCAGGAGTCACGCATTGGAAGGCGGTTAAGCACATCTTTCGCTACTTGACTGGTACTCGGCTAAAAATTCTTGGGAAATCAATAATGGACATGTGAAGCAATCAAGTGAAGCCAAAAGCCACGAGATTCCATCAAGAAAAGTCATTCAACCACTCTGCAAGTCATCTCAACTAATTCCTCCAAGTTAAGAGGCTGATTTGGAAAGGTAGTTCCTATATTTTAGGGGCACACTTCTCATTATAAAAGGAGCATGTATCCTGACCTCTTTTGGGGCATCTTTTTGGAGTTTTAGCTCATTTAAAGTGAGCACTAAGTGCCAAAGTTGTAATAAGCAAGCCCCTTGCTTAAGCTAGCCCTTTGCTTGCTTGTTTGTTTTCTTGAGTAGGCATATCTATGTGTGTGTGTGTAGGCAATGTTGCAATTCTCTACCCCCGAATTGTTAGAATTAGTTCTCCCGTGTCATTGGGTAGCTATTAGGCTGCTCTAAAGTTAACTTATTTTTTGAGATTAATTCTCTGTATACTCTCTGAGAAAAGCTTGTTGGAGTGAAGTAAGGTCTCTATTTGACTAGGAGGAAACCAAAGGAGCTGTAATCAAGGTTCTTCATACAAAGGCCAAGGTAATTATGCTTCTACAACTTCAATGAAAATCTCTTGATGATGCACATGAATAGGAATTTAAGCAAAGTAGATAACAATCAGTATATTGATAGTGGATGTAGCAACCATGTGAGTTGTAATGCTTCTTGGTCTACTAATCTACATGCTCCCAAAGGTAAAGGACATGTAGAAATAGGTGATGATACAACCCATGAGATCTCCCATGTTTGAGATGTAGCTTTGGATGACAAGGAGGGAGGAATATGTCTCAAGGATGTTTTGCATGTACCTACCATCACAAAGAACTTGGTGTTCGTAGGGCAAATGGTTGAAAGAGGCTATCAATTAAGGTTCAAAAAAGGTGGATGCTTTGTGGAGAACCCTAAGTAAGGGTACAAGGTCATAGAAAGGGAAAGAAATCAAGTGAGACTCTTCACCTTGGAGGTAAATTCTCATTCCACTCAACATTTCTACTTCACATATGGAAACAAGAAGATTTCGGAGTTAGACTTGTGGCACAAGAGGATAGTCACATCAACATACAAAGAATGAAGGAAATGTAATTCAAGAGGCTGGTTCAAGGTCTTCCCAAATTCCAAGGACAAGGTATGAAGCACTTATGTGAATCTTGTCAACTAGGGAAGCAAGCAAGACTTCCATCCAAGAAGAGTGGCTACATAAGCCAACATCCATTGGAGTTGATACATACAGATGTGTGGGGGCCAACCAAAGAGAAACCCATTTGAGGGAACAAGTACTTTGTTGCTTTTATAGATGATTGCACAAGGATGGTTTGGGTTTATTTCATAAAAAACAATTTAAATGTGTTTAGATTTTTCAAAGCATTCAACGCAATGGTAGAGAAGGAAACATGTACATATATCAAGAAGCTAAGGTCTAATGGAGGGGGAGAATATTTCTCTAATGAATTTTTTGATTTTTTAATGGATCAACATATCAAGAGGCAAGTAAGATGCATGTAAACATGCCAAAAAATGGGGTAGCAGAGAGAAAGAATAGATACATTGCGAAGATCACTAGAGCAATGCTTAACGAGATGAATGTACCTAACATGTTTTGGAGTGATGCACCAAATACTATTGTGTATCTTATGAATAGGGCTCCTACCTCAGGGATCCATGGCTTCAAAACCATATCAAGCCTATTATGGTAAGAAATTTGATCTTTCCCACTTGAAGATATTTAGATGTACTTGTTATGTACATGTGCCAAGTGAATTGAGGCACAAGTTACAACCAAAGGCGGAAAAGTGTGTGTTTCTAGGATATTCAAATGATCATAAAGGTTACATGTCCTTCAACCCAAATGCAAAGGACTTGACATTATCAAGGGATGTAGCATTTGATGAGCTACTCCCTTCGTACAAGAAGTATGATTGTATGCAAGAATATGAAGAAGAAAAGCATGGACATGATGAAGAACAAATCAACCTAGAGCTAAGCGGCCCAAGATGTTCCATCAATGAAGATAATTCAAGCATGAAATCACCATGGAGGGGGAGATCTTCATCAAGCTATGAAGCACAATCAATCAAAAAAGGCAAAGCAACATTGGTGGAGTTGGATGAAGAAGGTAATGAGGTTGAAGATGATGAAGAACACACGATGGAGAAAGAAGCCACATCAAAGAAAAAGATCAAGTACCCAAGGAAAAGGAGGTTTATCCTCCAAAAGTAGAAGATCATGAGCCCGATTTCTATGAAGATGCAAGCAAGTACACCTAATAGAAAGAGGCAATGCAAGAAGAGATCAATAGACTTGAGGAGAATTAAACATGGACTCTAGTGCGTAAGAAGGAGAACTTGAAGGTAATAGGTAATAAGTGGGTGTTATAAAGTAAAGAGGAATTTAGTATGGAGAATGAGTTCTCCTATGCTCAATAAACACGTGTAGTGAACCCTTGTATGTCCAGTACTTGGAAAAACAGCTACACCTTAAATAGCTTGTTGCTCTCAATACAAAACTCAAATGGACCTGTGCCTGTCCACACAAGTATGTTGAAGAATTGAACTTCAATCTCGAACTGATAGCTCCCTGAATACATATATCCTTTGAGAAAGATATTTGAGATAAAGAAAGTATTTGAAGAAAGTATGGGTTTTGTTCAAGAAACTCAACTGACCAAAATAGACCACCCATGCACACAAGTATACTGAAAAAATGGACCTCACTCTCTGATGGATATCTCACAGAATATAAATCCTTTGAATGAGATATTTGGGACAAAAAAATTAAATGCAAAGAGCTTTCCAATAAGCTAAAATGCAAGCAATTCGAATATGTTTTGGTTGGGAAATTTAACTGGCCAAATTAGACTACATGTCTACATAGCTATGCTAAGAAACTAGACTTCACTCTTTGACTGATATCTCATAGAACATATAAACTTTGAATGAGATAGAGAAAATGCATGAGATAAGCTTTCCAATGAGTGTTTAAACACAAGAAATGGTTACATATACACTGAGATATGAGCTTCACAACAGAGCTATGTACAAAATTATGTTCGGCTGGAAGGAGTCTATGGGAAGACAAAATGACTAGATCTGACTATTGGGGGCTCTTGTCTCTTTCTCTCCTTGTTTGGAACATGCTCCCACTCCACTTTTATAACCAATGAGAATGTGAAGAATTTTGTGCCTCCTTCTTAACTCACCACTTTGCCCACTACATGTCACTTACTACAAGGCACATATTGTATCTTTTACTCATCATGAATTTTGACTAGACTTTTTTTTTTCTTTTCTCTTCTTTTCCTTTATCTTTATATTTGGTAAATTTATCCAAGCATAGCTCATGTGAAAATGAGCTTGTACATTTATCTTCAACACTCCCCTCAAGCTCATTTCAGAGTTATCTTCAACCATGTCCTGCAAATTTATCACATCCTTGAAACCTTTGAGTTTAGAAGCATCCAAGAACTTTGTAAAAATATCGACAACCTGCTCTTTGGTTCTGATGAAATTTATCTCCACATCTTTGCTCAATACCTTCTCCCTTACATAATGGTAGTGGACCTCTATGTCCTTGCTCCTTGCATGAAACATAGGATTGCTTGCCAAGTAAACACTTGACATGTTATCACCGTATATAGGGATGGTTCCAACTTTCACTTCAAGATCAGCCAAAAGCTTTTTAATCCACATTTCTTCATGTAATAAAGTAAGTCCATGATCCAAGGGTCTGGTCGGTTCAGACAGATCTGAGATCGGACACCGTTTGGTCATCCGTGTGTATGACCAAAGATCTCGAGTTTAGACTTACTAGGAGGTCTTGTGCTCTTGTGAACAAGTGATCCACTTAGCTTAGTGGTTAAGTCTCAAGGATGTGAAGAAGGAGGTCTTAGGTTCAACCCCCATGGGGAGCATGGGGAGAGTGTTTTGCCCAAAGAGCTCTAGAGCCTTCTAGAAGCATCCACTTGAGTTAACTCGAGTTGACTGGAACACTTGGCGCACATGTAGTTACATGGCCGACACATGGTTGGTTAGTATCCACCTGCCCAAGAAGGCAGTCTTTATAGAGGCATTTGGTTGGGAGGAGAGTCATCTCTCAAGCACATGGTGGTTGTAATTATAGTCTTGTTGCATTGGTATCAGAGCCCTTAGGTTGAGATCTATGGAGACTTTTATCTTCATCGCTTTGCTTGTAAGCTTTTGTTGAGCTACGTCGAAATTATTGTAGCACTTCTTCATCTCTATCGAAGTATGCCTCATAGCATGTAGTCATTGCTATTTTTTTTATTAGCCAAAATGATTATGCGTAATCTTTGTAGAATATGGGATTCGACCTCGTTACTTATCAGAAGATATGGATGGATCTTAGCCATTGCAACAACTGGCACGCTTAACTGTGGAATTGTGATGGGATCTGATGTATTAGTGCTGCTATCATCGATCCCGTATTCTATCTGCATCGACAAAAAGGTCTTATCCATTGCAACAGCCGACACAGTTAACAATTGTTCTCTTGTTTCCTCTATTGTATCGAAACTGCCCAACCAAACGCGCGCAACCTTCTTATGGTCCCTAATCTCAGCCGCCCAATTACACCACGGCCTCTGTCGGACTCTCTGGAAATGCCTTTTCTTGGCCGGCGGCTCTGGTGAGGAAGATGATGCTGCAGTAGAGGCTAATAACAAAGGTGTCCTCTCGATCAGTTCTGTAGACACATTTTCGATTGCCTTCGGTTCCAAACCTTCCTGTGCTGTCGCAATTGCTTTCTCCGTCGAAGATGTCGACTCAACCTTGTAGTTCTTGTTCTTCTCCATGCATGCGCCTATTATCTCTGGTGATGGATTAATATCTAGCTTTGTCAGATTCTTTCCTTCTGCAACCAACTAAAGCTACAAGCATCAGAACCCGCCATAGCTGAGACCTCATAATAAAAGTATCCAAAGGATGGCTTTGATTATGTATACATGTAGGATGTAGAGAGAGTATCTGTAGCAAATACTTGAATTTAAAAATATCGCATGACCCCAAGATAGCAAATTCAATATCGCATGACCCCAAGATAGCTAGAGATATTCGATGCATGCATCTATCTGATGTGAACGGAGAGTCCTTCAACACGTGAGTGATGAATGATCAGAGAATTATTCATCCTCTTTGCGCAAGTCCAATGACTGGCCACGTGGAGAGGCCAAGTTTAGTGCAGACGCCAATTTGCTCGCTGTTGGAGCACCGAAAATGGTGCATCCAAGTACAACTAGCCAGGGCGTAGGGAATCTGAGCAGTGGAATCCTCCAGAGCTGGCAAAGGCGAGTTTCCGATGCACTGATGGCCTCTGTGCTTCTCAGTTGCTGCAGCGCTCTTCTCGCCCCCTTTCTCTGTGTTTGGCGTGGATATGAGAAAGCACGGGCCTGTGCACAGAAGCTTCGTACCTGTCAAGACTCTCTCTCGCTCTGTGTGAGAGATGGGGCAGTGCAAACTGGAGGCTTTCGACACTGAATATAGCTTGTGAAGTGTTCTGTCTCGCTCTGTTCTCTCCCTCTCACTCTTTCTCTTGCTCTCTGGTTCGAACTTTCCCTCTCTCTCTCTCTAATCCGGAGATGGCACACAAACGGTTTCCTTCAACCCAGTATAGAGCATTGTTCATCGTTCGCTGCCTCAGCTTCCTTTGGTACCCGGGGAAAGATACCCCTCAGCGTCGTCTGGCACATAGCGCTCTGAGATGCGTCTGAGAGCAATGTGTCCTCCCGATCTGCACAGGGGCGATGCTGTTCCAGCTTGGAACTCTGTTGCTTGTTCCACGCTTCCACAGACGCTATGCGGAAAGCTCCATAAACTCTGCTACTGCAGCTACGAAGCCCACTCGAACTTTAACTTTAGGCAGCTCAAAATAATGAGATGCAGCAATGTCGAAGGATTACATTAACGTTGTCAGCAGCACATCAATTCAACAACACCATAGCCAATTCTTCGACAACTGAAAGCTGAGCAAAGTGTTGAGGCACGATAAAGTCGTTGAGTGCTCGTACTTCAGTCGCAATCGCAACATCTGTTGTAAGTATGATCTACAACGCAAGGTAGCTGCACTTCTCTACATGGCGACGTTTTCCAGAGTTGGGAAAGTGGGCACGTTGTGAGCAGGTGCAAACACACAGGTGACAGTGTGTCTAGGCACAAAGACCCTGAAGATTGAAATCAACTATTTATCAGACAAACACACAATATGTCTTAAAATGACCGATCAAAACAATGTTGAGAAACACTAATTGTGAGATGAATCACTTCATCAAAAGTGTCAAAAACAAAGGGACTGCCTCTAAATGCCATCAAAGTGTTAACAAGTCTTCACACAAAGAGGGTGGGTGGGTGGGCAAAACAAGGTTAAAAGGTTACTAAATGATAAAGTAAAAGGGTGGGAGGGTGGGCAAATGGGCAAGATGAATTCCAAAAATTGATGGTAAAAGGCCCCTTTCAATGAGGAGAAAGCACGCCACCAAAATGAAGCACCACCACCACCAAAACAATCGCCAAACGCACCACCAAGACCTCCACCTAGCGCTTTGATACCATGTAGAGAGTACGCATGCGGAAGCAAAATGAAAAGTAAAGTACTCTCACAAAACAAAGAATGTGTGAGACACAAAATGAGTAGACCATGAAATGGGTAAACTCATGTGGATTAGAAATGAGCTTGCCAAGAGCATGGAGTAGGCTCCTCAAGCTTCTAACCAAGTACAAATGAGGGGAGAGGCCTTCCTTATATAGATTTGGGAGGGGCTCTCAAAAGTACATCATATGTGGGATAAGTCTCCTGAAAGGAGAATGAATACAACTGGTAGAAGCACATGGCAAGGTACCCAAATACAAAGGAAGTACAATATAAAATGGAAATAGACTTGAAATGGAGTGCCTCCTGGATACAAAATGGAGATGCACTCATGCGGATACAAATGTAGATGAAGTAGGAGCGATGATGTCATCAACAAATCCAACTTATTTCTCTTAAAGATAAATAAAATGCTTCAATACCTTGTTGAAATAGATCTTTGAGAAGTTAAAGTCTTGAGTCATCTAGACTTTGACTCATAGAAAATTTATGTATCTTCAAAGTTTAAATTGGTTGTACTGAGTTTCAATTATTTCTTTTCGCTTTCCAAATCTTTTGGATTTGACTCAGATATGGTAGCTGACTCTTTTCACAAAAGTCAAGGGTTAGTTAGATAGAATATAATAACTAAAACTGAACATCCTAGATAGATGTTATGTACAAGAACCTTTTCAATCCTTAAAAGATAATAAGTCTTAGTAGACTTATTTATTTGAGTTTTCTTCAAGTTATAGCATAAATAATTTTCTAGAGTCCAGTATACTTTAGAATAGAGAAGTTAGGAATTGCTCATCAGATTGACAATTCCCAAGAACTTTTAGTTAAAGTTTTTTAGAAAGGTATCCTAAATTAGACAATTTTCATTTGAATTTGAATTAGTCAAGTTATAGTATGGTTGACTCAAAGAAAATAGTAAACTTTCTCCTACAGTTTACATAGGATTTTTAAGCTCATTAGGACAAAGTAGTCCTCTAGTCGCATGAAAAAATCAAGTAATTGTTGGATCAAAGTAAACCATTGAACAAACATCTAAAGTTAGATGTTTGGGACAACCAAACTTCAAGTTCTCCAAAATAAATTCAAGTGAATCAAGAGTTCTCAAAGTCTTACGAGGGATATGAATCCCACCTTTGTTACTAAGTCCATGAACCAATTATGCCTAGAAATGGACTAGTAAGTTGAACTCACCCACTTCACATGTTTGTGCCTAGATCGCACATCGAGAAACTATGAATTGGTCATAGATAATTTTAGATCCACCCTTATTATTCATTCACTACTTTGAACTTTAAATCAGTTTATCAAAGTGCAAAGCAGGATAGTGTTTTGAATCATTTGGGCAGGGATGCCACCATAGAGATGAGACATGTTCTTCCAGTTCTAAAACATAACCATGTTCTTCTAGTTTTAGAACATGAGGCTCAGGGGTTGCCTATAGTAGATATATAGCTCTATTTTTGAGGACAAAAATATTTTCCAAGGGGAAAAGAATGTAATAAAGTAAGTCCATGATCCAAGGGTCTGGTTGGTTCAGACAGATCTGAAATCGAACACCGTTTGGTCATCTGTGTGTATGACCAAAGATCTCGAGTTTAGACTTACTAGGAGGTCTTATGCTCTTGTGAACAAGTGATCCACTTAGCTTAGTGGTTAAGTCTCAAGGATGTGAAGGAGGAGGTCTTGGGTTCAACCCCCATGGGGAGCATGGGGAGAGTGTTTTTCCCAAAGAGCTCTAGAGCCTTCTAGAAGCATCCACTTGAGTTAACTCGAGTTGACTGGGACACTTGGCACACATGTAGTTACATGGCTGACACATGGCTGGTTAGTATCCACCTGCCCAAGAAGGCAGTCCCCTGGAGAGATCTATATATAGAGGCATTTGGTTGGGAGGAGAGTCATCTCTCAAGCACATGTTGGTTGTAATTATAGTCTTGTTGCACTTCACATGTGGAAAATGCTAATCCTCTATATTCAGCCTCCATGGGTGAAAGTGAAACAGTAGGTTATTTCTTTGAGCTCCATGTGATATGTCTGCTTCCTATCATGAACACATAACCTGAGGTTGATATGCTATCTTCCTTTGAACTTGCCCAGTTAGCATTGATAAAGCCTTTGACCTATAATTCTTCATCAACCTTGTAAAACAAAGCATGATTAACTGTATGCTTTATGTATCTCAACACTCTCTTTGCTGAATTTAAATGTTCACATGTCGGGGCTTGCATAAACTAACAAAGTACACCAACAACATAAGATAAATTAGGTCTTGTAATGTTTGCATAGATTAATGATCATACGATGCTTTTGCATGTCGTTATATCTTCTAGTAGTTCGCTATCATTTGAGCAAATCTTTGTATTTGTGTCCATGGGTTGAGTGAGTGGTTTGCATTCACTCATTCCACATCTAAAAAGAACATCCAACAAGTACTTCCTTTGCATCAAGTAGATGCCACTTTTTCCATAAACAACTTCAATTCCTAAAAAATATTTCAGCTCTCCAAGATCTAAAATTTTAAACTCCTTACCAAGCTTCCTTTTGATATCTTTAATCCATGTAACATCATTTCTTGTTATGATGAGGTCATCAATGTATATGCAAATATATACCTCTCTATTTTCTTCCTTCTTCATGTATAATGAAGGCTCTACACTACTTGGGTTGCATCCACACTTAGTTAGATATTCTATCAATTTCTAATTCCATGCTCTTGGTGCTTGCTTCAAGCCATGAAGTGCCTTTTTCAACTTGCAAACAAAGTCTGAATGGTTTTCATCTTCAAATCCAAGTGATTGACTCATGTATACCTCTTCTTGTAGTTCTCCATTGAGAAACGCATTCTTGATGTTGAGTTGATATAATGGCCATCTCCTTGAAGCACCAACTACTTTAATGTTCTAATTATTCCCATCTTTGCAACAAGGCTGAAAACTTCATCATAATCTATGCCTTGTGTTTGTTTAAATCCTTTGGTAACTAATCTAGTTTATATCTAGCTAGTCAACCATCAACATTCCTCTTTACTTTAAACACCCATTTGTTTGGAACAATCTTCATACCTTGTTTATCTTTGAGAGCTTTGATTTCCTCTTTCATAGCTTGTGTCCATTCCTTTTGTGTGCAAGCTTTTTCATATGTCTCAGGCTCTTTGTCTTTGATAACCTGCATCATATATGCAAAATGTTTCGCCATGAAACTATCATAACTCAGCCTTTGAGTTGGATACCTTGTCCTTGAAGACCCTCTTTCATCTCCTTTACAAAGTTGATTCTTTAACCTATTCAGCTTTACCTTCGGAGTGATTACCTCTTCATATTCTTCTTCACTTGCAGCTATCTCACTATTTGGAGTAGCACTTGCTTCTTCGGCTCTACTATGAGTTGCATTTGGAGACAAAGAATGACTCCCCCTCCATGTTGAACATTCTTCATTTGATGTAGATGCCTTTGGACCTGAAACCTTTGTGCTTGATTGTTGAGCTTCTCTTTGATTTCTTCCTACATAATCATCACAATCTTCTTCAAGAATCTTTTCCTTTCCTTTATCTTCATACTATGGTCTTAGTTCATCAAAGACCACGTCTCGCAAGACTCTTACTTCCTTTGTTCTAGGGTTGTAACACTTGTATCCTTTTCGCTCCGTCGAGTAGCCGATGAAAATGCATTTTTCTGACCTTGGTTCCATCTTTGTTCTAACTTCTTATGGAATGTGAACAAAACAAACACATCCAAACACTTTGAGGTGTGTATGATCAGGTTTCTTACCGGAATATACCTCTTCCTGATGTTGTGCACCTATTCATCTAGTAAATGGTGGTTGTGGTAGCTTCAGCTCAATAGTACAATGGTACCTTCATCTCGTTGAGCATGCATCTTGCAATTTTAGCAATTTGCCTATTTTTCCTCTCAACTACTCCATTTTGTTGTGGTGTATACCTATAAGTAAACTGCCTTTTGATCCCGTCCTCTTGTGGAAAATCTGAAAATTCTTTGGAGAAGTATTCTCCTCCACCATTGGACCTTAAGGTTTTGATACACCTTCTTGTTTCTTTTTCAACTTCAACTTTGAATCTTTTGAATATAGAAAACACCTTTGGTTTTTGCTTCATACAAAATAGCCATACCTTTCTTAAGTGATCATCAATGAAGGTGACAAAAAATCTATTACCAACCATTGATGCCTCTTGGGTTGTCCCCATACATCCGTATGTATCAAACCCAAGACATTTGGGGGCACATAATTGTTCCTCTTGAATGGCTGCCTCGTTTGCTTTCCTAGCTGACAAGCTTCACATAACTCATGTAGTCGAAGGCTATTAAATTTTGGAAGACATCTTACCACTTCATGTTTGCTCATGTCCTTCAGCTTTGTAATGTTGATGTGTCCTATTCTTTTGTGCCATAAGTCCAACTCCAAAATCTTCTTGTGCCCACATTGAATGTACATGACCTTTCCATGTGGATGTTGGACGTCCAAAGTGAACATCCTTCCTTCTCTTATACCTCGAGCAATGACCTTGAAGCCTTCCTTTGGATTCTTTATGAAGCACCCATTCTCATTGAATATGACATGATAACCCTTCTCTACCATTTGTCCTACTGAAATCAAGTTCTTTGAAATTGTAGGAACATGAAGAACATTAGATAGTACCTTTGCTCTACTTGTATCTCCAATATGTTCAATCATGTGTTGAGTATCATCACTTGGTTCAACACATGCTTTTCCAGTTGGTACCTGTAGATTAGTGAACAAACTTCTTTGGCATGACATATGGTTACTACAATCTGAATCAATGTACCATTTTTTGTCATCTTCACAAGAGCTTCTATACTCATGTCTCATTGCAAGTAGTGTGTCCTTACTTCCTTCACTTGAGGTTCTTGCATAGTTGCATTGGCTCCTTTGATTGCCTCCATTTGGTCCTCCATTCTTTTGCCAACAATCACTAGCATAGTGTCCTAATTTACCACAATGATAGCATGTTATATCTTTATGAGAATTGTAGGAGCCTCGGTCTCTTCCTCTACTTGTACCTTGACCTCTTCCTTGTGTGTTGGCATTTGATACATCCTTTTTGTCTTCCGAATTGTTTTGATTGTAGTTGGAGTTGTTGTGACCTCTTCATTTTCCTCTTGAGTTCCTTCCTTTACCTCAACCTACATATAACATTTGGTTGTGGCTTTCCTTTCCTTTGGGACCACCAAAGCTAAGCTCTTCTGTGATAAGATGAGGGATTAGTTGTTCAAAACCTGGATATGCATCTTTCAAGTTAATGGAGGTTATAAAAAGCTTCCATCTCTCATCTTCTCTCAATCCATTGAGAGTATAACACACGAGATCTTCGTCTTCAACCCTTGTGCCAATAGAAGCTAAAGCATCACTTAGCTCCTTAATCTTCAAAGTATATTCAGCTATGGATTGACTCAAACTTTTCTTGATTGTGTTCAACTCATTCTTGAGTTGAAGTTTCTTAGCTTTGGTGTTTGTTGAATACATCCTTTCAAGAACGTCCCAAGCATCCTTAGCTTTATCTAGATGTTGAATATGCCCTAACATGGCATTAGTAATGACTTGTGAAATAAGGAACATGACTCTCCTACTCCTCTCTTCCCATTCTTTTACTTGATTCCTTTGGACTTCGGTGGCCATAGCTTGATTGATTTGAGGTTGAGCATCATCGCCGCTCACAATACCCCATAAGCCTTTTCCCATTAGGTAGTTGATCATTCTAAACTTCCACACGGGATAGTTATCCTTATCCAATTTCTCTACTTACTGACCCAATTCAACCATTGAAGACTATCAAAAACTTTGAGATTTAGCTCAAATAGTTATATTTTCCTTTTCTCTTGTGTTTGTGAAACTCCCCCTTGTTTTGTAGCTCCTCTTTTGCTTTCGTTGAACTCCAACTCTATTGATGAAGCTTTAGCACCAAGTTTGCTCTAATACCAATTGTGGAGAATGAGTTCTCCTATGCGCAACAAACACGTGTAGTGAACCCTTGTATGTCCAACACTTGGACAAATAGCTACACCTTAGATAGATTGCTGCTCTCAATACAAAACTCAAATGGACCTGTGCCTGTCCACACAAGTATGCTAAAGAATCGAACTTCATTCTCGAACTGATAGCTCCCTGAATATATATCCTTTGAGGAAGATATTTGAGACAAGGAAAGTACACAGAAATAGCTTTCCAACAAGCTAAAATTAATTTGGATGAGTTTTGGTCAAGAAACTCAACTAACTAAAATAGACTACCTGCACACACAAGTATACTAAAAAAATGTACTTCACTCTCTGATGAATATCTCATAGAATATAAATCCTTTGAATGAGATATTTGGGACAAAAAAAATAAATGCAAAGAGATTTCCAACAAGCTAGTAGCCAAGCAATTTGGATATGTTTTCGGTGGGAAAGTTAACCGACCAAATTAGACTACCCTTCTACATAGGTATGCTAAAAAAATAGACTTCACTCTTTGACTGATATCTCATAGAATATATATACTTTGAAGTAGATATTTGAAATATAAAAAGTAAACAAGATAAATTTCTAATGAATGTTTGATCGCAACAAATGGTTACATATACATTGAGATATGAGCTTCACAATAGAGTTGTGTACAAAATGACATGCAGCTAGAAGGAGTCTATGGGAAGACAAAATGAAAAAATGACTAGATCCGACTATTGGGAGCTCTTGCCTCTTTCTCTCCTTGTTTGGAACATGCTCCCACTCCTCTTTTATAACCAATGAGCATGTAAAGAAGTTTGTGCCTCCTTCTTAACTCACCACTTTGCCCACTACATGCCACTTACTACAAGGCAAATATTGTATCTTTTACTCATCATGAATTTCGACTAGACTTTTTTTATTATTATTTTCTCTTCTTTTCCTTCATCTTTATATTTGGTACATTTATCCAAGCATAGCTCGTGTGAAAATGAGCTTGTACATTTATCTTCAACATTTAGATGGATCTATTTCTAGGTTCAAAGCAAGATTGGTGGCCAAAGGTTTTGCACAAACCTATGGAGTGGACTTTGAAGAGACATTCAATCTCGTGGCAAAGATGAGTACAATTAGGACACTCATTGTAGTGGCTGCAAGCAAAGGATGGAAGCTCTTCCAATTGGATATCAAGAATACCTTTCTCAATGGAGACTTGGAGGAAGAGGCATACATGGAGCAACCACATGGTTTTGTTGATAAAAGTTTGCACATCATGTTTGTAGGTTGAAGAAGACACTTTATGGCCTAAAGTAAGCACCAAGGGCTTGGAACCAAAGATTGGTTGACTATTTGATCAAATGTGGCTACAATCAATGCAAAACAGATCCATCTCTCTTCATGAAACAAAGAGGAGAACTCGTAGTCCACATGTGTGTGTATGTAGATGATCTTATCATTAGAGGTAATGATACAAAGGGCATTGAGGAGATCAAGGCAAAGCTTGGAAAAGAGTTTAGAATCTCTAATCTTGGAGATCTTACGTATTTTCTTGGCATTGAAGTTGTATACAAAGAAGAAGGTATTATGCTCATACAAAGGAAGTATATTCTAAACCTACTTGAGAGGTTTGGGATGCTACATTGCAAGCCTATTTCAAATCCCATGGAAGTTAATGTAAAGCTACGCTCCATTGATGGAGAACCATTAGAGGATGTAACTTTGTATCAATCTATTGTAGGCTCTTTCAATTATTCCACAATAACTAGGCCCAACATAGCATATGGAGTTGGAGTGTTATCATAGTTTATGCATAGTCCAAGGACTACACACTTGCAAGCTGCAAGAAGAATGTTAGAATATCTCAAGGCTACTATAAATCAAGGATTGTTCTACTCATTTGATTATGATATGCAGGTCAAAACTTACTCCGATGTAGATTGGACCAGTTTGAAGGAAGATAGAAGGATTACAAGTGGTTACCTAGTCATGCGAGGTACCAAACATTATCATTCGATTTTGAAACACCAGCAGACATCGTATTCATCATGTGATGTTGAACCATAAACAACTTCTTAGAATCATCTTCGCTTGTGGATGCATAGTTGTTTTGCTGCCTTCTATTATTTTGATTCTTCAACCTGCAATCACGTTCAAAGTGTCCAAGTTTACCAGAATTCCAACATCCTTTACTATCATTACCTGAATCATTTCTTTGGAAATTTTTGCAACCTCTTTGGCTCCCCCTTCCTCGAAACTCTCCTCTTCCTCCTGCATGATTCTGTTGTTGACCTTGGTCTTGGTTACTGTTTCCTCTTCCACTTCCAAAACCTCTACCTTTGCCTCTTCCTCTATTAGAGTAGAATACCTGCTCAAAACTGGGCTTTCCTTGGGAAATTGAATCCTCACCAAGATTCTTTTCTTCAATAATCAACATAGATACCAGATCAACAAAATTCAAAATATTTTTCCTAGTCTGTGTGGAAGTTCTGAACTGCTTATATGCAGCTCCTAAACCACGAAGGCACACTTCCACCTTATCATCATCATCTACATTCACACCAATAGATGCAAGTGACTCACATATGCTTTTGATCTTTAGAGTGTAGTCACTTACCGACATGCTCTTCTTTTCCAATGTATGTAGCTCGTTCTTGAGTTGCAATTTCCGTGCCTTTGTATTAGTCTCATACAAAGTGACCAAACTATTCCAAGCCTCTTTTGGAGTCTTGGCATCTTGTATGTGTCCAATCATGCTATCCTGTATGCTAACGGATAGCCAATACATTACCTTTCATGCTCCTTGATTCCATTCCTCATATGCTCTTAACTGGTTTGCAGTCTGATTCCTTTCTGGTAACTACATAGCATTTTCATTCTCTCCTTTGATGTACTTCCAGTAGCCTTTTCCCATCAGGAAATTCTTCATTCTGAATCTCCAAGCATGGAAGTTGTTATTGTCCAGCTTATCACTCATAACTTGACTCATTCCATCTGCGTTTGCCATTTCTGCAACAATTCACAACACTGCAAAACACTACAAGCAGTACTTTTGCTTGAACACTGTCGCAATATGACGTGACATTTCGATCTAAGAAAAACACGGTTTTCGTGTATCAATAATACACGGAATCACTTGAAATTCTGGATCTAGAATATATGAGTGTCGCCAAACACAAGGCAAGTTACACTTTTTGAAATTGACCTGGTTTTTTTGTGGGCCCCACCTTGCGGGCTCGAAATGGAGGTCAAGATGGCTTCTACCCTCACACGGATTTTTGTAGCAAACGAGGCCGTTTGTGAAATCACGTTTTCTCCATGCCTTGCTGTGTAGTCTTCACCGTCGCCTTCTTCACGAGCTCTCTACAACCACGCTGACTCTGATACCATGTCACGAGGAAGGAGATAAGGAAGAGAGCTCACACACACACTCTCACTCTCAAGGAGAAGCACACACACAGATTGATGCAAGGAAGAATGATCTTCTTCTTCTTCTTCTTCTATTATCTAAAAGGAATGTACAAGAATGACCTAAAACAAGAATACAACAAGTGCAATATATAAAGATCTGTACATAAGGAAAAACCTAATGTCCGCGAATGAGTGAGCTAGCAAGAAACAAATGTGCCATCACTCTCGATAGATAAATCTAATAAAGCTCAATGAAGTATCCCTGACATATATCGGCGTGACCACTATACATGTCAGAGAAACAAAAAACTGGTACGTGTCATCCTGGAGCATCACATATTGAGCTTGATATCTCAACAAATATGATGTACTAAAACTTCCTTGGATATCACCTTTTCCCTTATGAAGTGATAGTGCAGTTCAATATGCTTGGTTCTCGCATGATAAACAGGATTTGATGCTAGATAAATGCTACTCATATTTTCACAAAAAATTGGATATGTGTCAACCTGCAAAGTAAGCTCCATAAATAACTTCTTAATCCATGATACATTGCATCCTATTGAGCATACAGGAAACATAGCATTGTCTATGGAGGAAGGGAAGGTAAAACATCTTGCTAATGTGTTGCATGTTCCAAATATAACAAAGAATCTGGTTTCTGTTGGACAAATGGTTGACCAGGGATTACAAGTCAGGTTCAATGCTGATGGATTATATGTAGAAGAGTACAAGCAGGATGGAAGATTGGTTGCCAAAGGAAATAAAGTGGGTAGGATGTTCACCTTAAATGTGAAGATTCCTGAAATGAATGCAGCCATGTTTGCAAAAGGTGCAGGAGTTATTGCAGATATAGAGATGTGGCACAAACGGATTGGACATGTAAACTTGCAAAGGCTGAAATTGATGCACTCAAAGGAGATTGTCCATGGACTACCAAATTTCAAAGTTGCAGAAATGCAAAAGGTATGTGCAGCATGTCAATTTGGTAAACAGTCAAGAGCATCATTTCCACATGACAAGCATGTTAGTGAGAAAGTACTAGAAGTAGTACATACAAATGTTTGGGGTCCAGTAAAGACCACATCTATGGGCGGTTGCAGGTTTTATGTTACTTTCATTGATGACCATACACGCAAAGTATGGGTATATTTCATGAAAGAAAAGAGCGAGGTGTCCACTCACTTCCATAATTTTAAAGATATGGTGGAAAAGCAAACAAGGAAGTACATTCAGACATTAAGATCTGATGGAGGAGGTGAATACATGTCAAATGAGTTCAATAGTTTTCTAAAAAATCATGGAATTCGGCGTCAGTTTTCATGCAGGTACACACCACAACAAAATGGCGTTGTTGAATGCAAAAATAGACATATTGCAAAAATAGCAAGAGCCTTGATGGCTGAGAAGAATATGCCTCATTGTTATTGGGCAGAAGCTGTGCATACCACTGTATACATCATGAACAGAACTCCGACTGCTGTTGTACATCAAGTTACACCTGAAGAGAAGTTTACAGGTAAAAAGCCAAACTTATCACATCTGAAAGTTTTTGGCTGTTGGATAAGGCCTATCGGTTCAATTTCTTGCACACAGGAACTACAAATAGTGTTTTAGCGCTTGTTTCTCGCCCCGTTTCTACTTTGGATAAGGCTCGACCGACTAATCTTTATAAATTGATGCGCTTGGTGTCTTGGTCCTAAATCCCGGTCCTATTTTCTTACCCGAGCCTAGTAACTGGTCATGCTTTTTTACTCTCTTGGGAATCCCCTTTTTCTCTTCCGAATTTACCCTTCTCACATGCACCCTCTTATACACGCACACTTACAAGCATATGTACTCCTTTATGTGATCTTAAACTTAGTCTCATACCCACTCCCTTAGACGCTCACAAGTTCTCCCACTTGCTCTTTGCTTTGTGCTCGTGATGCCCCTAGATCGTTAGGTCTCTCTCTCTCTCTCTATTAGCAAAGCCCTTATATCCCTATGCCCACATGCACACTCACACACAAAGAGAGACAATTCCTGGATTCAGGACCTTCATTAATGCCATATTACTTTATAACACAATTTACGAGTCGAAACACCTAAGCAAAATAGATTTGAATAATCGCTAGGATGAATCAAAGTGCAGAGCTCGGACTTACTAAGAGTAGCTCTTGTGGACGTTTAAAACCCATTTTGTAAAACAAGAACCAAGAATTGTACAAACCTTTTAGAATGCAAGGCCAATAGTACATTCATGATAGTGAGAGGAAGGGTTGAAAATAGGGAATACTGAAGCAAGTGCTTCCACAGTTGTACAGAAGCATGAGTTGAGGCATTCAACAAAAACTTAAGCACCCTACTTCATTTCAGACTAGCTGGTGGTTGTACTCTGCCCAACATCTATTTGAACTATTACTTGCAACAGACATATGATCCATGATTTGCTTTTGCCTAAATTTTCTTTGTCGATTCACCTTCAGCAACCAACAACCGATCCCTACAACTTCAATACTTTTACTTTGGAGAATAACCTATGCGGGAAGCCCTTTTTCTTGGCCCCAGCCCAATTCCATTAATTTATCCTTGTCACCCTCTAGAAAAGTTGAGACCCTTTTCCTTAATTATCAAGATACTGGTTCTCTATTCGATCTCTCCATTGGCAATTGTCCCAGGGACCCTAATTTATCTCGTCCTAGACAAGCTTCCTCCATGAAGCAAGGGGCAAAAAAACCCTTTACCACCATAAAATCATTGCATGCCAAACCATGAAATATATTTGAAGGTGCCATAAAAGAATTAGCGTGATATCCTAATAATCACTCTTCACACTAAGCGACTCAGAAATAAACGCACATCAAAAACCTGAACCAGAGTTAGTGCGCATGCGACAATCATTGATGCGCATCAAACATTTATTATTTTCAGAATATCCTATTCATCATCTATGTGTATATCATAGTGCAACAAAGTTCAATATCCACGTTCATCACCTTTTAACTTCAATGCATATACTGTTTTTCTAATTACGGATTCATAATGGAGTTTTACCAGAGAATTTCAGCATTGGACATACTTCATGACTGCACAACATAAGAGCATCAAACTTAAAATCTGAAATATATCTTGACATTCCAGATGGACTAAACAAGAACTCGAGCTCAAAACAAATACCGAGAAGTGAAGAACCTTTATTTGTTTTCTTTGAATCTCTAACCTCTAAGAATTCCAATGTTTATAATGAAAAGCACTTGATGCGTTGCTTCCTCTCTTCCTTTTCTGGATGGATTTTTTCAGCAATGATGCAACCCCTGTGCTAGGGTCGAAGCGAACCTTCAATTCTCCTCCTCTATGTGATCCATGCTCCCCGAAATGAACAAAACCCTTTTCCCCAACCACTGCGAGGAGAAAGCAAGGGCAAAATTGAAGCATAGCCCCAAAAAACTAGAGCTCTCCTTTTTTTTCCTGCACAAAACAAAAACAAAAAAACAAATGCTCTTCCCTCCTTCCACGTCTCCTCAAACAAATGAATGAAAGTTGCTTCTCTTTTCCTTGTCTTCACAGGATAAGGCAGAAGACTCTCCAGGCTTCCATTGTCCCCCTTGTCTATACCTGTACATGTGCAATCAGAGCATGTGAACCGACTAGCATAGTCATCTAACTCACACCTGAAATGGGAATGGAACCGTTGCTTGCATCCATAATGTTGCAGCTCTCTAGATAAGTAGTCCTCTGGATGATCTCGGGGCAGCACTCTAAAGTGCCCCTATGTCTATCACTTGATGTGGATTGCATCCAACTCAGAGTCCCTGCTTCCCCAATCCCACAATCTTTTCTTTTAGCGAGCCGAACATATGAATATCCAAGGCATTCTTTGATAAGTGGGGTTTCGCTTCATGCTTGATACAACCCGAAATCAGGGTGCCCAACAACCACTTCCTGCAATTTAATTTGATTCATGGCAGACGATCCTTTCTTCTTCATCTCTAACCAATGAGCCCTTCGATTTCCTTCATCCTCCTTTAATCTCTGATCATCCAAAGAGAGAAACCAACTTTTTGCCTTGATGTATGACCTCTTTTAAGGACCAACAAAAACTTTACTTCTCCATCCCTTGCTCCCTCCATCACCAGAAAATGCCCTTCCAGTTACTATTGTCTTCCCCTCCTTTCATTATGTCCCAAGAAAATAACTGGATCTTGCAGAAAAAACTCCAGAGATTCCCCTTTAATACTGCAAGCCCTTCATCGGGTTACTCTTCCCATTCTGACCTTGTCATTCCTCTTCCAGGGGATCATTTGTAGCAGAGAAATAGCCAAAATCTCGCTCTCACATATGCACAACCAAAACTTCTCAAGGTAATGACCATGCACAAATGATCTTTTTTGAAATTCTTTTGAAGCAACAAAGAGTAGTACCAATGCACGTTGGGGTGCTAATATGCACAAGAAGGAACAGTCGAACAAAAGAACTCCCGTGTCTCCCCTCCTGTGGCACTTACACAAGACAAAAAACCCCCAAAACTCCTTTCTTTATTTTCCTTGAGACAAAACAATCCCTTTCCCCTCGTTCTTCTCTGCACCTCTTGGAGACAAAATTAGCAGCCCCTGATCTCTGAAGTGGCTTCTCGAAAAACCAGCACACTTCCCCCTTTGACACTTTCTGGAACAAAAAATGAAAAGTAATTCCCCCCAAAGATAGTGACGGAAGAAGAACTTCCCCATTGCTAAGCTGACGCCAACAAAACTCCTCCAACATACCTCCACGGCTCCTCCAACCTACCCCCCCCCCTTTGGGTCATCCTCTTCTCTACCACTGAGAGCACCCCTCGATGTTGTTTGCCCGTCTCAGAGAACGAGGATGACCCTTGATGCTTCCCCTCAGAGCTCCTTCTCGACCATCATCCTGAACGAGTCCCCTAGCTCTTTCCTGTGATGTTTGTACAAGTACCACCCCAAATACAAGGGAAAACTCTCCTCTCCTTCAAAGGTCTTGATAGAAGAGAACTCTCCCCCTAAAATTTCCGAGCAATCCCTGTATTCTTCTCACAATACCTGCCTCGACAGAAGACGAACTGCCCACGTAACCACAAAAGAAGCCCTCCTCTCCTTCAAGCCGGCTGCTTCTCCCACTCGATAACGACTTTCCCCCTACTGTACTCTCCCCAGCCTTCAATTACTCTCTCGCATGTAGGCATCCATCTGCATAACCCCCCTATGTGCATTCATGGCATACTCCTACCCCCAATGCCTCCTTCTGACAGCCTTCCCGGATGACCACTGCCCACCCCCTCACGGAGGTTCGACAGACAGAGAGAATGAGAATCCCCTTCCCCCCGAAAACCAGAGAGGAAAAACAAAAAACCATTAGAAATCTTTATGTAATCCCCCAAAAAACAAAAAAAATGAGGAGCACCCCCCCATCTCCTCTCATTATCGATTAAAGGACAACAACCATGCAACCACCCTTGGATGCTCTCTTCCCTGACATTTTCAGCCGAAACCAAAAACTGTTTGAAGCACATGAACACTTCGGACTTTGCCTTCAATGGATATAGCCATGCATGCTTGGAAAAATCACTGATGAAAGTCACGAAGTAAAGATAATTTCCAAAAGAATATGTCTACATAGGACCACAGACATCACTATGTACAAGCTGCAATTTCTGAGTAGCCCGAACATCCTTTGGAAAGGAGGAACATTGCATTTTGCCCAAAATACAGCCTTCACAAACATGTTTTCTGGGTGCCTCAAGTTTGGGCAAAGAGGACACCATTTCAAATTTTTGTAGGCATAGCAAACTAGCAAAATTCAGATCACCAAAGCATGCATGCCAAAGCTTTGCATCTAACATAGCCTGAGAATCATGTACTGCACATGCCGAATCATTTATAGATCTTTCATAGTCTATGATCTTATACAGCCCAAGACATAAAATGCCAGAAGCAATAATCACATTGCCATTTGACAGATCATGAACTGTACATCTTCATCAACAAATCTCACAACCAAGCCAATCTTGGCTAATGCAAAAACTGATAATAGATTTTTCTTGATCCCTGGCACAAACAAAGCATCTGACAAAGTGAAACTTTGGATATTGACTCTGCTTCTGCCTTAACTTCTTCTTATCATTGTCTGAATTGTTGAAATCTATCGATGCTTTCTGTCCTTTTGGCACCCATATTTGTCTTGTGCCTTTGGTTCTGTGATACTGATATTCCTCTTTGTGTCGTCTGATATTGTCGTCAGTCTGGGTTCCTCTGTTGTGGTTGACTCCTTTGTGGTTGAGGTTGAGAGGTCGGATGGACACTCTACTTTGGAAAAGAAGGAAGGTCCAACACTTGCGAAACCTGCCCATTAGGAAGTGCATCGTTTTGTACTATTAATCTAGGCCAGTCCGCAATAAGTGTGGAAGGATGGGCACTATAGGGTGTTTTGCACACCTGACCGCTGATGCAGTCCAGCTGACCGCTGATGCAACCCACCTGACTGCCAATTGTCCCCATTTTTTTGCTAGTGGAAGACATGGTAAAAATTTGTTGACCTTCTTTTGTCTAGCCCCTATCCATCGACAAGCTCTCATGGGTTGACTTTGGAAAGAGCGTGCTTAGCTGAGGGATCTGCCCAAAGATCTTCTATCCTCCGTCGTAAGCATTTCATAGGGTCTAGGGTTACATACCTCAGGCAGAGTGGTGTTAGCGAAGTCAAGCGTTATCACTCGCTGATGATCTAAGGTTCCAATCTGCAAGGAGCCTTGTCTAAGATTTAGGTCCACTGAGTGATCGTATAGCCAATCTTGGCCAAGGATTAGGGGTTCTATCAGGTCATCGTCATAGCACACTAGTAGCTTCATAGTCACTTCGTTTATGAGGATGGGAAGGTCCACCTCACCCATGCAAGGGGTTTCCATGCCTCCTAGCCCTATGAGGTATGCCTCAATTGGCCGCATTTCTATTCCTGAGTCCTTATAGTGCGACCATCTAATCGCACTAGTCGCAGCACCTGAGTCAATTAAAGCCCTGAGCTCTTGGCAAGGGTTGTCGTGCTCTAGCCTAACTGTAATGAATGGTCTCCTATCCACTATACTAGGATGAGTGGTTGACTTGACTTGACACATGGCCATGGGATATTTGGGCGTTGTTTCTAGATGGTTATAATGTTCTCTCCCTAGTCCTTGTCTTCTTAACTTCATGTGCTTAATGCGTTCTATAGCTTCTGCCTGAGCTTCAACACGTATTCTATTTTCTTCCTCCTTACACTTCTTTGCCAATGTGAGTCTTCTAAGCATATCCTCAATAAGAGGTTCCTGATAAAGCTTGACTCTACAGCCACCAATGTGATTAGGCATTATGTCTCCCTCTAAGGTGGCTAATTGTACTTCTCCACTTGTCGAGAGTCTGCTAATGATCATAGGTCCATAACCTCGCTTCTCTAACTTCCGTGCATGTTGTTTCAGCGTATACACTAGGACTAAATCTCTTTCTTTTAAGCCTTTATCTTTCACATGTGCATCGAAATATGCTTTTTGTAGCTTCTTTGCTGTATATATTCCTGCTGCTGCTTTCAACCTAGTTTCTCCTAATCGTTCCAAGTCCATTATTCTTTCTGATAATTCATGGCCGGTCCACTGATGGTCTTGTGCAACCTTAATGGTCGGTATCAAGAAGTCCAAAGGAAGACAACATTTTGACCAAAAACCATTTGAAAGGGAGTTGCATTAAGTACAGTCTTGTATGCCACTCGATATGCCCAAACAACGTGATGTAAGTATTTGTCCCAATCTGAACGTTTGTTGTTCACGAGTTTCGTCAATATGTTACAAAGGATCTTCTTAGTACTTTCTACTTGACCATTGGCCTAAGGATGATATGGTGCGGATTTCTTCTGAATCACCATAAAATCCTGTAACAAATATTCAATGACTTGGGTTAGAAAGTGAGTTCCTCGATCACTCACTAACTCTATAGGTAGTCCATATCTTGTAAATACGTTTTCAAATAAGAATTTTGCAGTCGTGTGTGCATCGTTCTTTTTTGTGGCCTTAGCCTCTACCCATTTGGTAAGACAATATGTCGCAACAATAATGTATTCAGCATGTGTACGTTTTGCAGGGGGGTTAATGGGTCCTACAAAGTCTATACCCCACTTAGAAAATGCACGTCCTCCCATCATGGGTTTCAATGGCATTTCATCTCTGCGAGTAGAAAATTGAGTTCTCTGGCACACATCACGTCTCTTAACATAGGTATGTGCATCCATGTGAAGAGTGGGCCACCATAATCATGCAAAGAGGATGGCTTTGATTATCCTATCGGGGCCAAAATGACCTCCTGCAACACCTTGGTGTGCAGTCTCTAGTATGCTCAAATAATCGCTTTCATGAACACACTGTCTTAGGTATCCATCTTGTCCTCGTTTGTATACGTTCTCACCAATAAGTGAATAGTCTTGAGCTTCCTGCTCTAGACTACGTTGTCGTGCTAAGGTCATTTCTTGAGGGAAGGTTTTCGTCCTCAAGTACATCACTAAAGATTCACTCCATTCTGGTGTGAGAGACACATGATATAAAGTAGCATGTTCTACTGGTGGTCTTTCACAACAAACATGGCATTCTTTACACAACTTGTAGACGTCTGCTTCCATAGAAGGCCAATATACTCCTAGTCTATGCAGAGTCTGCAATGTATGATGTTTTGAATGATGTTGCCTTAATGCATCTATGTGTGCTAATTGCAACCAATTCGTGTGTTCTGATTCATCTACACAACAAGCAAGAATCTTTTGATTATCCTGTTTATATATACTTCCTGCTATTATTTGATATCTTTGTGACTTGGTAATCTCTCCTTCTTTGATCCTTATCCTAGGATTCTTGGTCCATATGCGAGAATAGGGACAATATGCTTAGCCCATTCTGGTACTATCTCAAGGTTAAACAAATATGCATCTGGTAATTCATCCGCTATTCCTTGAGGAGCTTCTCCTGTGGTTAATCTTGAAAGATGGTCAGCTCTAAGATGTGTCTTTCCTTTCTTGACTAATACCTCAAAATCATATTCCATGAGCAATAGAAACCAACGTATCAACCGTCCTATATTACATGGCTTATTGACTAAGTACAATAACGCTTGATGATCTGTAAAGAATTTGAACTTGTTTGCCAACAAAGAATGTCTGAATTTCTTTACTGCGTAGATCATTCCTAATCCTTCTCGTTCCATAGTGGTGTGATTTCTTTCCGCTGCATTTAGCTGTCTGCTCGCGTAAGCTATTGGTTGTCAATATAGGTGCTAAGCACAAACATCGTTTAAGTTCATTGAATGAGTTTTCACACTCATCTGTCCATTCAAACTTGGTCAAAAGAGAGTACAAAGGCTTGGCAATGATTGCATACATGTGTATGAATCATCTGTAATAACCGTAATGACCCATAAATGCTTGTACTTCTTTCACATTGTTTGGTTTAGGTAGATCGGCAATTACTTTCACCTTTTCCTCATCTATAGAGATTCCATTCTTTGACACAATGTGTCCTAGAATTTTGCCTTGTCTGACCATGAAAACAATTTTTTTTGGGTTCAGACAAACCTGATATTCTCGACATTTGTCAAATACTTGCCTTAGCTCTGGGATATGAGTCTGCCTCATATTCAAATGTGCACATATGTCATCGACATAAACTTCCAAATTCTTGCATAAGAATTCCTTAAAAACATGACACATGAGTCGCTGAAAAGTGGCGGGTGCATTCGTGAGCCCAAATGGCATCACACGGAATGCAAATATGTCCCATTCTGTTGCAAAAGCCGTCTTGTGTTGATCTTCTGGAGCAATGGCTACTTGATTATAGATTAAGAAGCCATCAAGAAATCTGTAAACTTCCTTTTCTGCAACGCTTTCCACTAAATGTTCTGTGATATGAAGAGGATAACTGTCTCTAATCATGGTGGCATTAACTTTTTTAAGGTTAATACACACACACAATTTTCCATTCTTCTTGGGCACAACCACAATGGGGGATACCCATTCAGTATGCTCAATTTCGTAAATGAATCCTGCTTCTATCAAACGATCTATTTCTTCTTTAATCTTCGCAGCATAGTTATCATTGTATGTGTATGGTTTCTGTTTCATAGGTTTTGCATCTGGAGTCATAGGGATTCTATGGGAACATATATCCAGGTCAACTCCTTTCAAGTCTTTGTAACTCCAAGCGAACACATCTCTATATTCGTGCAATAGGGCAACTAACTCTTCCTCTTCTTCATTCGTCAAATCATGCCCAATGTATGTACATTTTTCTTCTTCTCCTTCTATGGCGACTATGGTTTTTTTGGTTTTCTCTCGGTTAGCATATACTTCTCCAACGTCAGCTTTTCTGTTAGGCATTCGTACCATTATTCTTCTATCTTCCATTTCATACTTCTTAAAGTTTTCGGGAACCTCAAACAAGGATTCTTTTTCTTCTGACATGGTTTCTTTCTTCTTTCTTTTCTTACCTTCACTTTTGGCAGTCACTTGAGTGGTTAACCTCACATCATTCATAAGTTCTTCATGTCTCTGAGGGTGAGCTTCTACTTCATAGAAATATTCTTCATCTGATGCAAAGGGAGGGTCCATAATAATTGACTCTAGGTCAAAGTCACTTGCATCCTCGAATGCATCAGTGCTTCACATTCTTCTATAATTGAATCACACATGATTGGCTCTATTGTGAATACTGAAATGTCATAGCCATCCTCGTCACAGTGGGGTGTCCATTGTTCTTCATCGATGGCTACATCCATTGTTTCTAGAATTTTTACCCAACCGTGAGGCTTGAATTCTTCATCTGGAAATACTACAGGTGCGTAAGCTAGATCTTGAAGGGTTTGTGGATGTTGTTTTGAACCTAAAGTCCTGGCTTCTAACCGTTCTTCCTCTTGTTTTGCTACCTTACACATCCATAGATGAGTATCCTCGTGCAACCATGAGGGGTATGACTCCAATGAGTGTACTGATTCTGTTTCTTCTTGTGTCTTATGGATGGTATTCCATTGTATTGGGGGTACATCTCAATCTGAATAGTCTTTAAGATTGACTTTAGTGGTGACTCCTAAATGTTGCATCCACAATCTTGTACAATTTACAATTGGTGCATGAATGGTCGTCCGAAAATCATCTCGTAAGCATGATTTTTCTCAAAATCACAAATGGCGAAAGTATGCTCAAACTCCACACCACAAATGGTGAGAGATATGCCTTCTAGTAAGCCTAATGGTTTCTCTATATGTCCGTCACCCATTTGTAGCTTCATCCTGGTGGTTCTTAATGCTGGCTTACCCCAACGTTTCCATAAAGCGGTGGTAGCGATGGCTACTCCGGCTCCTGAATCTAAAATGGCTTTGGTGGTGTAGCCCTGGTGGGTTATTGGAAGATAAGTGTTACCTTCGTCTCCCTCGCTTACATCTTCAATTCTTTCTACGGGTATCTCTGGTACCTTCTGGTGTGATCCTATCTGTGAGGGAGTAGTAGCAAGCTCAGGGAATTGATTTGCTATATGCTTCCATAATTCTAGTTTGACCTTCAACAACTCCTCTAGAGTGAGGTGACATTATACTTCATTGTTCTTTATCACTTCCGTGTTCCTAGGGATTACTGATTCTTCATTTCTTACTATTATCGTGGGTGCTCTCATGCTAATAGACTTGGCTTCCCAAGGTCCTGCAACTGAGGTAATTCTTGTAAAGAATTGGATTCAAAACCTGTGTGTTCACTCAATTGCTCTTCCGCTACATCATCGTAGATAGAGGGAATGTCTTGGGGAAATTGCTCCTGCAAATCATCTATTTCTTGAATAGGAGGATGGGTTCGTTGTTCTTTTCTCCACTTCTCGTCTTGGATTTCTCTCAGAAATTCATGTGAATATTTATGTATAGAAGACAGGTTGTCTTCACTTTTTGTATTTCGTACTTGAGACAGGGATGGTGCATTCTTTTCCTATGTCTCCGAAATAGGGTTCCTATGCTGATTCTTTTTCTCCTTGCTATCGATCAAGTATTTTAGCCTCTCCAGTAGTCCTTGAAAGTGTAATTCCAATTTTGCCATGTTATTCCAATTGAGATAACGAGAGGCTTCAAACATAGTTTGTGCTAGTTCTACCATCTTCATGCAAAGTTTAGTCCTCTCAATTTCTAGATCTGCTCGTGGGTAGTTCTTACTCATTTCGGCTACCTGGGGTCCTTCTTTTAATCTTGCCTGATATGCACGAAACATCATGTCTAGGTTTTCTAGTATGGGTTCCGCTAAAACTGATCCTGATCTTTGAGCTGGGTTCTCTTGATTAGATTCTTGCGAAGTCAATTCTAGGATCTTGGCTCTCGATTCCTTTAAACTTCCTTCCAACTCAGTTATCTTTTTACTCCATTTCCTCTTAATTCTTTCTCTCGAATCTTTCCATGATTTTGTCTTTTTATTGTCAGACTCTCCAACTTCGCTAATTCTGACTACTTTCTCAGGATTAAGCTGTTGATTTTGTAAGAGCGCCTGGGCTCTTGTTATAACTTGGATAGGCACGTATGTAGGATTGGATCCATCTGCATTATGCACAATACCTATCACGTTGATCGGTGTCACATTTGAAGCATTCGTAGGGTTCTTGGGATAGTCCTTGATGATATGTTCTTTACCACAATTGGTGCAAAAGCCTTGTATGTTATAGTATTGTGATTGTCCTGCTATCGGAGGATGTGGAAAATCCTTTATGAAATGATCTCCTTGGCACCTAAAGCATGGTCCTCTAGGGCCCTGTGGTCTTTGTTGTCTTAATTGGGGCCATGGATTAGGGTTCGTATACATCACATTAACATAGTCGGGCTCCCAACTAGGTTCCAATGGTGGACTATCGTACTAATATGTTTCCACATGTTTTGGTGACTCTGTGTAATATGCGAGTGGACTATCTACATGAGTAGAGTCCAAGCTGTTTGAGTTAGGGTCACTTTCTGTGATCAAGGGTGATGAAGGCACTAACGCCCTATTGAGGTTTTCTTTTGCAGCAACGTACTTGACTGAGATGACATTAGCTAGTGGGGGTGGTTGCTGAGCTAAAACAAGTTGAGGTCTCTGTTGAGCCTGATAAGGGTAGTTCTGAGGAGGCCTATAGTAATGAGGTTGAGCATTATATTGACCTTGATACCTACCTGGTTGTGGGTATGCTTGCGGGTAGCTCTGTCGTACTGCTTGTTTGTTGTATGGGCAGTCTTGAGCCATATGATTTGTGTATCTTCTCTCAATTGTACAGTATTGGCCACTAGGGTTGGCTTGCAGTTGTGTTGCATTGGGACACACATTTGCCATATGATCACCACCACAGGTGTAACAATGCTTGTTTGTTGTTAACCTAGGCATATGTTTACTAGAAACTCCTAGTTTCTGGGCCACTTTTTCTGCTAGGTCTTCTATCGAGCTTGACAATTTGAGGATGCTAGAGATGAATAATCTGAGTCCTTGTAGACCTTTGAGAGTTCCAACTCGTCTCCTAAGTTGTCCTCAATGTCTATACAAATTCTTACACATTGCTCTAGTGTTCTAGGTTCCTTCAAGTACACATAGGAGCGTAGTTTAGAGCTCAAGAGGCCATCTAAAAGCAATGACACTTGTTTGGCTTGGGAAGGTAGCTCTTGCATCGGACATCTCTCCACATATTATCTAAACCTACATCCTGCAAGTCTAACTGTTTCCTGAGGGGTTTGTTTGAAACTATGAATCAACGAAGATGTATCATGTCGGATTCCACTTTTAGAGAATTTTGTGATGAATGACTCTAAAAAGTGATGGATGTCTCTAAATTGCCTTTGTTCCAATGGTTGGAACCAAGTTAAAGCGGTGTTCTTTAACGTTAGTCCAAATGCATTATATTGCGTGAACATATCATCTACTTGCTCTGCTTGTAGCACTTGCTTAAACTCCGCAACATGGTCATAGGGATCTACTGTCCCATCAAAGTAGTTTTTCATGGACTTTACTAGCTGAGTGGGTCTCAATATTCTTCTGTGTTCACGTGGTCTAGGTAGAGGAAAATCCTCTCTACCACTTGGTATTCTAGGTTCCCTTCTGTGGTTGTTCTATCTCTCCCTAAGGGGTGAGTGAAACTTACTTCTGGTCTCTCTTTACTCTTCTCTCTTTGAGTGCCATAGGTTGAGGATGTTCCAACACCCTGATGGCTTGTGTTTACATTTTCTTGTGATCGAGGGAATACTAAATCGCCTCTCCATGTGTAGGTATTTCTCGCATGATCTGGTGCTACAAATACTTGTTCTGAAGTTTCATCCATGTATACAACCTTTCTAGGTGTATCTGGGTCCTTAAATTCGTAGATCATGATGGAGCCTACCTCACTAGGTTGTTCCATCCGGTACCTCCAAAATGCTTCGTCAGTTTCCTTGTTTACGAATAATTCTATGCTTCTGTTATCCTGAGGGATCCACTATGGAATTAGTACTCTTGTTAGTACAGATTTCTCTCTAGGTGTCCTAGGTTCTTCTCCTACTGGTTCTTTTCCTTGGGCTCTAGTTTTTGCCGCTAACTGAATTACACCAAACTCATTGGTATTATTTGGCTGAGTACTTATGATGTACATTGTTCCTTGTTTGTCTATGGATGCCTCTCTCTCGAATTTCACCACTGGACATTCCAATCCAATGGGTTGATCCGGATTGTGCATTTGCACCACTTGTCTTCGCAAACCATCCTCATAGATGCGAGCACCTAAGCGGTTGGTTCGGAGAAATTCTAATTGAGTCCTATAGGGTCCTTCAGGTTTTTCCAAATATGCTATGTTTAACCCTCCTTCTGGTCTTTCCGTGCTGAAAGCCATTTCCGACTCGCTAGTATCTAAGCTCAAGTCGTAAGGGTAGCTATTCAATTGTTGGGCCCACAAACGTGCAGTAGTTCCTACACTTACTTCTGATGATCTAAGGCTTCGTCGGTCTGACTTACCTATATGCTTGCTTGATCTAAGGTTCATGAATTTACTTCCTTGCACTCTCTAATCGTCAATGGTTCTTTGTTCTTACTTACTTGGTTCTTTTTAAATTCCTTTAAGTTCTTGTCTCATATCCAATGTATACGTCAGGAATCGACATTCCGTGGTACTTTTGAGTTCTCGTTCCGTCAGACTTAAGTTCTTTTCCTTTAGGTTTGCGTATAACACACTTTTATCTTAGTCTTGGACTTGAAAAATTAAGTCTCTTGAACTTGATGTGTTCCTATCATCGTTAATCTAGAATGCTATCATTTAGCCTAAGCTAATAATTGATTGAGGGGGTTGAGTATTCTTCCAACCTCAAGTCAGCTGTGTTGATTGCTCTGTTGCCCAAGAAGTCGTAGTTCCTAAGCCCTGTGTCCTTCACTGCCTTGCCTTGGTTGCCCTTGATAGTCCTTGCTAGAACTATAAAAAATCCAATGTTTAGACCACTTCTCACTTGATGTTCAAGCACTTTTTAATATATACACTTTTTAATTCTTTTCTCCTTGGCCCAAATTTTTAATGCCCCCTTTCTTTTCTAGTCCCACAGATGGTCAACCTCAAATTATCCTCTCAAAAAATCAACGGACTTCTAATGAGCTATAAAGCTCAAAAAACGGACTTCAAATGAAAAAGATATGAGCATTCAGGCCCTCGGGGGTGAAAACTGGCAATTAGGTTTTTCTTCAAATATGAGCTAAGGGGTCTCCTATGAGTGCAATCACCCAATAATTTGCTTAAAATAGCCCTAAATTTTTTTCTAAAAAATCAAACCCTAAAAATTGCATTTGGCGTGGACAATCGCGATGGTCTGGGACCGTCGCGATGGCTCAGGTGAATCGTCACGATGGCATGGTACAATCGCGATGGTCCGATGGGACGAGGCGTTGTGATGGTCTAAGTGCACAATCACGATGGTCTAAAATGAAGCGTTGCGATGGTCTTAGGTGAACCGTCACGATGGTCTAATCGATGAGCAATCGCGATGGCATCGATCAACGGTCAACGCACTTATCGAGATGGCATGAGCCCGTCACGATGGTCACAGGGCGTGATGGCTTGAGCCAATCGCGATCGTCCGATTTTCGAGGCATCACGATGGCATACCTAGGACAGTCGCGATGGTCTAGCTTGACACGTGGTAGGATCGACGCGATGGCGTGAGCCAATCACGATGGTGTGGGGTCGACGGGATCGTCGTGATGGTTCAGGTGAAGCGTCACGATGGTGTGAGACGATCTAGTCTCGACTACAACTTACTTTTCGGTCAACCATGGATAAGGCAAGCTAAAGTTGTACAGGATTGGGCAGCTCAAGAGTTAATTTTCAAAGACAATCACCGAAAATATGTAGTTACATTGGATGCTATGCAACCCTGTGATCTACACGCATGACCATATGTAGCAGAGCCAGTCCATATGTTGGATGGGTTATCTGATGACGAGGAGGAGGCTTGACAAATAAGGACCTTATCTCGTTACGTACTATAGACTTACAGTCGGTAGCAGATAATTGGAGTCTAGCAGCTTGTACGGTCATACCAATGACCAGAAAGAACAGATGATGGCATAGCAATGGATGAAACGATCTTACAACAACTGCTACAATCAGGTGATGATTTGGTAAAGCCCCAGCAGTTTTATGTACCGGAATATCAATTGGTAATGTACAACTTGGGCGACACGGTCAACCCAAGGCCTGTCAAAATTAAGGCAGGATTAGCAGAGAAATTCCAAGATGATTTGGTACAACTTTTGTGTGAATTCTCAGGTGTTTTCGCTTGGGACTATAGAGACATGAAAGGTCTTGACCCACGGATTCATCAACATCGGGTAGTGCTCAAACCGGATGCGAGGCCTATCAAACAACCTAGTTATAGGATGATCGTTTATTGAAGGTGGGATTTATTGTGCCAATTGAGCATGCTGAGTGGATATCACCAATAGTGATAGTGCCAAAGAAAAATAAGCAGTTACGCATTTGTGTCGACTACCGCAAGCTTAACGCAGCCACCATACCTGATCCGTTCCCTCTTTCTTTTCTAGATACAATGCTCGATAGGGTAGAAGGTCACGAAATGTATTCTTTTCTGGATGGCTACAGTGGATATAATCAAGTACGGATGGCAGAACAAGATATACCAAAGACAGCATTCATCACCAACTGGGGTGTTTATGCATGCACCGTAATGTGGTTCGGTTTACGAAATGCCCCGAGTACATTCCAAAGATGTATGCAGGAAGTCTTTTCACCTTACTTGACCATGTTTATGCAAGTATATTTGGATGATTTTTCCTTATTTGGCAACACTTCGGTGCACCTGTATCATTTACGGTGCTGCTTTGAAAAATGCCGAGAGTATCAATTATGTTTGAATCCTACCAAATCCGCTTTTGCAGTCTCTTGTGGCAAACTGCTTGGTCATATCATTTCTAAACAAGGAATACAGGTAGATCCTGATAAAGTAGCAGCTATATTGGAGGCACCGGTCCCAAAGACACCGAAAGAAGTTATGCGTTTTCTTGGTCAGATCCGGTGGCATGATAGGCATTTATGGTGGTTAGCTCATCTAGCGATGCCACTTAACAGACTTATGACCAGTACCCCACAGAATTATGAATGGACTAATGAGTGTCAAATACCATTTGATCGTTTGAAGGTCTTATTGATGCAGGCCCTGATCCTACAACCACCTGATTGGGAACGACCATTTCACGTATTTGTAGATGGGTCGGACATAGCGATTGGTAGTGTGTTGATGCAACAAACCGACAAATGGTTTCGGCCTGTGTACTATGCGAGTCGCCGATTAGCTCCAGCAGAGAGAAATTACTCTGTGACTGAACGCGAGTGTCTTGGTTTGGTCTACTATGTTAAGAAGTTCAGGCATTACTTGTTGGGCCGCAAATTCACTTTCCATGTGGATCATGCTGCACTCGTGTATTTGGTTCGGCAACAACATTTAGGTGGCAGACTGGCACAATGCGTTTTACTACTACAGGAGTTTGATTATGAAGTTATTCACCGACCCGGTACGGCACATGTCTTAGCGGACTTTTTATCTCGACTCGATTCTGGTGAGTCTCCGGTAGGTGTGGATGACACTACGCCGGCTTTTTACGTCACCGAGACAACTTTTGAAGAATCTGCAGAACCTCCTGTTGCTCCTACATACTATGATATGTAAATGATTTTTCTCACTGATGGTTGTCTCCCACCTAATACTCTCACTGCTCTGCGCCGAAAAATTGCAGTCTATAGTCGACGATTCCGATTGATTGTGGGTCAATTGTATTACGTCGATCAGACTGGCATCCTACTCAGATGTATTCCTCCACATGAATCGGCATCAGTTATTGCTATGGCTCACTCATTACCCACTGGAGGACACTTTGCAGCTGATCTTACTCACTGAAAAATTCTACAAAGTGGGCTATGGTGGCCTACAATGTACAGAGATGTGGTTCAATTTGTGCAGCAGTGTGATGTCTGTCAACGGTCTGGCCAGCCCTTGCAGCGACACTTCTTTCCCCTGCAACCTATCTTACCTCTGGAGCCTTTTCAAAAGTGGGGTCTAGATTTTATTGGCCTAATAACACCACCAGCGACCCTCACCAACAATCGATATATTTTGACCTATACAAATTATGCCACTAGGTGGGCGGAAGCTTGGGCTTTATGTTCTGCCACAGCTGTTTTGGTGGCCAAATGTTTGATGAAGGATGTCTTCCCTCAATATGGATTACCTCTGGAGATAGTGATGGACCGAGGAACACATTTTGCAAACAACTTAATGCAAGTACTGACTCAGACTGTTTAGATTTTGCATAAATTCAGCTCATCGTACTATCCACGTGCCAATGGTCTGGCTGAAAGTACCAATAAGACTCTGTTGAATATGCTTGGCAAATTGATCTTGGAATGTCCGGAACATTGGGATCAACTCTTACCTGCAATATTATGGGCATACCGGACCACATACAAAGTGGCAACCGGAACAACTCCGTTTAAACTTGCTTAGGGAATGGAAGCTATTGCACCCATGGAAGTCGTGGTACCGAGCATGCGTGTTGCCTTATCTCACAAATTGCTACCGGAAGAATCTCTTCCATTTCGAATGGATGCACTCAGATCCTTGGATGAACAACGCTGGGAAAGCTTTATGATTCTTCAAAAAGTTCAGCTTCGTCAAGCCCGTACTCATGATTGTTTCCTCAAGACCCCTGTCTTTACGGTTGGCCAACTTGTTTTATTCTATAATGCTAAAGCTAATTGCTCTACTGAAAAATTTAAGTTACGGTGGTTCGGTCCATACCGAATTGCTGAACAAGTGGGGCCAGCAAATTTTCGGTTGGTGACCTTAACAGGTGTTCTCCTGCCAAAAGTGATTAATGGTTCTAAGCTGCCGCCACACCTACTTCCACCGAACTTCCACCGGAACTTGTCGAACTTTCATCGAACCAGGTTACCCTTTCATCGAAAACGGTCTCACTCGGTAACACAACTTTATCACCGAAAATGGTCGAATTCTGACCAGATAGTGTCAGGTTAACTCCGCACTACGTCTCTGTACACCCAGAAGTCACTGTACCTTCTCCAAAAAGTATCGGATTCACACCAAAATTCACCAGAATCTCATCATGTGTCACCGAAGTAGCACTGACTACTGACTTGCTCCGATCCTTCTGCAACTAGACTTAATTGGCCTGCACTTCTACCACCGGAATCTCATCACTACTGACTGGCTCCGATCCTTCTGCAACTAGACTTAATTGGCCTGCACTTCTACCACCTGGGGGTGTCCCTAATAAATTTGGAACTGCCCAGGGATGCTGTCTCTCCTATACTTTGGATAGGACTCGCCGGAACAAGTAACCTTATTGTATTTTTATTTGTCATATATCACACTCACCGAAAAGGCGTAGTGAATAGTTGTAACTTTTTATCCATTAATGAAAGGGCATTACGGTGTTCTTTGGCGAGAGACGAGATCGCCAGACTTGCAGACATCTTGAGTATTGTTATTCTATTCTTGTCGAATTGCAGTGATTCATTATAAACACAGTAACATTGCCTTAACATTAATAAGTCTATGCGACGTTGTGATTGTTAATTCGCACGCTAAAGTACTGTGTAGCGATAAGTTGTTGCCTTGAAGGATAGTTACTACTTAGTTTAATGTTAATTTGGGAAAATTAAATAAAGGGCCTCTACACTGTTAGACTCCTATCCATCCCCAAGAACCCGAAATGAGATTAAAAGCGACTTGTCAGAAGTGCTTTTAACACTAGTCAAAAAAACTATAAAAAAAACTAGAGAGCTCATTTTTGAGGTTAGCTTGTTAGAGAATAAAGCTTTTGTAAGAGAGTTCCTTTGCAATTGAAAGCTTTCCATTGTTCCTCTCTTTGATCTTACTATGTATGCGTGTGTGTATGTGTGTGCATGCTTGTGTGCTTTCACTCACACACTTGTGCCTTCACTCGCTCATGGTCTTCATACCGGTCCTCACGTCTCCGCGGATTGACAAGTAAAGGAGGTGGTGCTTACGCTTGAGCTACAAACACACTTAGGACAATCATGATACTTTTCCTTCTCTTTAGGAGGTTTTCCCCCCCGACTTCTATATACTCCTATAACCCCAATGGGTTACTTATCTTTGTACATTCACTTGGTAACACATTCAACATTGTGTGTTGTGCTCCAAGATTCTTCTTTTTCCTTGTGTTGTTTGCGTGCTTCCACATGCCTCAAACTCCGAAAACACTCACATGTTGTGCATCATTAGTCACATGTGCATGATTATTCATGTTGCATCATGCACATTGCATTTACATATGCATGATGAATTCCCAAATTTGCAATTTCACATGTGCATCATCATCATCATTTCATATTTCGATTGCATCGTACATTCACATGCACATTGCACTCACAATGTAAATATGCATTATTAGTCACATTGCACTCACACATTGCACTCACATGTTGTGCATCACTAGCCACGTGCATGATTATTTACATTTCATCATGCACATTGTTCTCACACTTTGCAACCACATGCACATTACATGCATATTATATTCAAACATCACACTCACATGCACATAATTGCTCACACATTGCACTCACATGTTGTGCATCATAGTCACATGTGCATGATTATTCATGTTGCTATTATAAATTATGGAATGTGTTGAACAAGGCAGTGTTGGAGTGCTAATTTATTAATGTATTAATGTGTTTGGATGTTTTTGATATAACAGTTGAAGGTTCATGAGGGCGTGAAAGGAATGAAAAGGCGGACATCAATAATTTGACTTTAGGGCGGACATCAATAATCCGACTTATAATTTATTTAGTTTGTAAATAAATATGCGTAGAGGGTTCTATTGTTAGAAACAATTAGAAAAGTAGTGGTTAGAATAAGGGTCATTGTAGATCGCAATTTTTGATATTGAAAGCAAAGGCTTTCTAAAAAGGTTACCAACTTTTACTTTCATGCATGCTTTTTGAAGCCGTTCTCATGTAACCACTATTTTGACATAATAAAAAATTCCTATAAATACATGCACTTTGTGGACTGTCGAAATAGAGTGCATGGGGGAGATTACACCCAATATTGCGTTCTCTCTCATCTCTTGGCGTGTCTATTTTTCTGTGTGTTTTTTGCATCTGTAACCTTTGTGTGTGCGTGAGCAAGATCCTGATAACAGTTTTATCAGAGCCCTGCACGCGTCACTAGGGAGGGGTCTGTTTTTGTTCATTTTGGTGATTGATCTCTGTTTCACTGTTCTCTGTTCGCGATCTATTTTTTATTCCCATTCTAGTTTTCATTTTCAATTCCACTTCTGATTCTGTTTTCCCTTCTTGTTTTCGATTTCGATTCCCGTTTTTGTTTCCGATTCCGGTTCCTGTTTCAGTTTCAATTCCAGTTCCAGAACCAGAACCTATGTTTACACCTACATTTACACCTATGTTTACTCCTACGTTTACACCTACATTTACTCCTTCGGCTTACTCCAATGCATCAACTAAGGTATAACTTAAGGCATAACTAAGGCATTACTTTGGCATCTTTGGCACCAAGGCTCCCTTGGCAACCGTTGGTAGCCGTTGGCTATGCACGAACCAATTTTAATTTATGAGTGGCAATAAGGAGTTTTATATTCACCAAGGTGGGAGGATTTGAACCCACAACCTCACTCACACAAGTGAAGTGTTTTACCACTACACTATCTCTTTGTGTTGTCACTCTAATTCTCTTTTCTTATATTTAACACAACTTTTATCTCTTTCTTACTTTTTCGATTCCCAAGAACAACCATTCCTTTTCCATTTCAATTTCAAACAATGTCAAAAATTATTTTTACATATCTAGCAAGAGGGTTTGTTCTCTACATCCTCATGGACCCTACAAACACCATGGAGGATTTAGGTGAGTCACCTCTACCCAAAGTAACTCTCGAGCAACAACTTGAGCTCTTGTAGCACGAACTTCGAGGTGCTCAGAACAAGATTCGACAATGCAACGAAGTACTCTAGAAGATGCAAATTGATGAAGAAAGCCTTACGAGGGTGGTCAAAGATATTGTCTCTGCCCAATCAGATGGCATGCATTCCAAGATTGGTGTTGAAAATTACTAGTTTTTATGGTTTGATGGCCGTAAGGATGGCCCTTTAGTTCTTTCATGGTTGTCACAGTTTGAAGATTTTTATACTAATGAAACATATGCTAAAAGTGAAAAAGTCAAATTTGCCACTAACTATTTAGTAGGAAAAGCTCAACTCTGGTGGAATGTCCTACGACAGTATAGAGCATCCAACAATGTGGAAGGCTTTCCAAGATAAAGTCAAGGATTCTTTTCTTCCTCTTCAATATCATGTACATGATTCGATGTGCATGGACGACCCTTACATGGAAGGAGGTGATACAGTCACTACCTACACGGAGTAGTTCTGGTAAAATTTACTATTGGTTCGAATGCTTGAAGATGTATCGGAGGATAGCTTGCAGTGGAAATACAAAGATGGTTTGGATGTGGGAATCCAAGCTAATCTTCACACCCTATGACCTAGAACCCTCAACGAGGCTATATCTTTCGCCTATGATGCAGAGAAAGAATTCTAGTCCATAACCAATTCAATCCATCTACAACAACCATGTCAACGGCCACTTTTTGTTAAACCAAATCTTTCTATGAAACGTAATTTTAATGCCCCATCTTACTCTAGTTTTCCTTGTCCACTGCAATCCAACTACTCAACTACACCTGTTGCTTCATCTCTCCAACCTACCAAACCACTTACCCTACAAACTTTAGTGATATGGCAAATAATGAATGATTGAATGTATATCCAGTTTTGTTTTTCCTTTATTCTCTATAGTTTTTCTTGTGCCCTTGCCCCTGCCAAGATAATTTTCCTCACCCAAAATAGATAACTGTGGAAATCATGAGAAAGCAAGATCAGAGAAAGCATCTGGACAAAAATGAACTTATATGAAACGAGTAAAGAAGACAACCAATTCAATAAATTAGGATCATCAAGAAATCTTGGATTGGACTAATCGCTTGAATCGGTCCTCATTGAGAATCATGAAAAAAATACCATCATTTGCCATCATTTATAAGTATTGTGAGACAAAACCCTTAAATAAATTGCAAATGAAGATAATCACACATCAATAGAGAATATTAAATTAGAAACAAAGAAATCCAAGAGACGACCAATTCAAGCGAATAGGCTCATCCAAAAGTCTCCAATAGGCCTTATCACTTGAATCGATTGTATGTTCTAAATGATAGCAAATAGATCTTATTTTGCAGAGAAATCCAAGAGACGACCGATTGAAGCGAATAGGCTCATCCAAAAGTCTCGGATGGGCCTAATCGCTTGAATCGATCATGTGTTCAAAATGATAGCCTAATCACTTGAATTGGTTCTCTCTTCTAAATGATAGCAAATATATGTTGTTTTGGCTTTCTCACATAAGGGAAAGCTAGAAAATGAATAAAACAAAAGAAATCTAGAGACAACCAATTCAAGCAAATAGGCTCATTACAAATTCTTCGATTAGCCTAATCGCTTGAATCGGTCGTCTCTTCGAATTTTCCTATCTCAACGTACGTTGACATCATCTTCCTCTTGAATTAGTTTTTTCTTGTCAATCCTTATTGTTCCTTTGTCCTTAGCTACCTCCACAAACGAATATCCTCGTCCAAATGAGTAAATCCCTAAATCTTTTTGCCATTGGTCAAAATCCTCGTCTACAAGGGTTGGCTTCTGCGAGAGCACCTTTTTGTAGCTTGTTGAGAGAGCTTTGGATGAGTCTTTGAATTGTTTATTTGACAAGCATAAGTCCAACTTCAAAAATTCCTCCTTAATTTCATCCTTCTCATTTATGAGCCTCCTTGCAACTTCTTTTGATTCAGCTATAGCAGCAAGGCAGTAGTCTTCTCTTATGTTGAAAAACTCTTGAATGCAATAGAGAGGAACAAAATCCTTCCCAGAGATAAAGTAATATGGGATATTTGGAAGCAACAGTGGTTTCCTTGAGATTTTCACGTCTCCTTCTGGCTCTCTTATGGTGGTCTCTGCTCTAAAGGAAGCGACATCAAAGTTCCTTACCTCTTCTTCTTCTGCTTTGAGGTTAATCTCTTCAACAATCTCTTTGACTTGACTTTCTGAAAATTCCTCAAGTGAAACTTCTAGGGATTCCTTTTTTTCTTCATCTTCCTTTGCTTCAATTTGACCAATTGAGAGATGAGAAACCCTATGCTCAAGGGCACTAATCAACAATTTTTTTGGTGTTCTGGGCAAATATCTATCCTGCCTGGCAAGGGGAAAATCTTCCTGCATTTTCTAGTGATTCTGTACTTATCCGAAGGATCCTTCCCAAAAATCATTGGGTGGATATAATTTTTCCTAGATATGATAACTTCTTGACCATCTACTATCCTATTGAATCTCTCCAATTCATCTGAAAGGAATTCCTTGCTTTTCTCCACAAGTGCTTCAAAATCAAAGATGGGATTGAAGATCTTCATTGCCTCTGGAAAATGATCCACCCTCAATCCATCTTGAACCATAAAATCTAGCAGTTTTTCAGATGGCCTAGATGTGGGACAACTATTCATCAAGTACACAACATTAGATATAACATTTGCCCAATATCTTAATGACACATTCATTTCATTTAACATACTCCTAGAGATTTCAACAATATACCTATTCCTCCTCTTTGCCACCCCATTGCATTGGAGAGTGTACCTGCAAGTGATTTGCCTCTTTATACCTTGGTCCTAAAAGAAATCATTAAAGGAATGGGAGAAGTATTCTTCCTCTCCATCTGACCTTACAATTTTGATGTAGAAATCTATATACTTCTCAAACTATGCCTCAAACCTTTTGAAGACATCAAACACATCTGTTTTTTTTTTTATACAATGCAAACACACTTTCCTTGGGTAGTCATCAATGAAGGTTAGAAAATAATTATTACTTGTAAGAGAGGATTCTTTGCTCATCCCCCACACATCTATGTGCACAAGTTCTAACACACCATGTGCTACATATCTACTCTTCTTAAAGAGTTTCCTGGTAGATTTACCTAGTTGGCAAGCTTTACACATATCATGCGACATTTCTGATGAAAAATGTGGTAGAGCTCTTACCAATTGCCTCTTTTCCATGTCTTTCAACCTTTAAATGTTGATGTGACCACACATTTTGCACCACAAATCCAAGTCTCCAATCTTCTTGTCTCCGTAGGTGATGAACATTGCCTTGTTGCTTTGCCCCCTGCCAATGTCAAGAGTGAACATCCTTCCTTCCTTCCTTCCTTCCCTTGGCTCTCAGTTCATGGCCATTCTTTGGGTCTCCAATAAAGCATCTTTTGTCATTGAACATTACTTGGCATCCTCTTTCAACCATCTATCCAATAGAGATTAAGTTCTTTGTAGTAGTGGGAACATGCAATATCTCAAATCGTCCTCTTGATTTGTAGTTGTTGTAGGAGTGAGGATTATGACCACCACCACGTGCTAGTGAGATGAATCTCCTCCCAACCATATGCCTCTATATATAGTGCTGGTGCATCCATACTACACTCAACTCTCTGTGATCAATGCAAGGGAGATATCAATACACTCTCTCTCCTCATCTAACACACCCTTCTGCATCGGATCATAATCCACACATGTCCATGTATCTCTATCTTTAAGAGGACCTATATCTGTACATGCTCTGATCATCCTCTTCCATTGTGTTGTATGTAAAACATTAAAGGAAATATTGCACTTGAGAAGAGTGCATTAGGGTGAAAAATTCCCAAAAAAGGGCCGTTTGCTAATCACAGATTAAGAAAATTGACAAATAGGATCTTTCCATGTGTACAAGAATATAACATTCTTGTCTCTTTTAATCGTATGACGAAATGCTTTTTTTAAGAAAATATGCTTAAAAATGCTGCTTAAGTGATAGATTTCTTAAAATTCATTGTACAATATTTCGATTTCATACAAAAAAAGATATTTTTTGCACACCACACAATGCAAATCCTTAAATTTCCAATAAAGAAATGATTTTTGAAGATACGAAATATTTTTGTGTTCACAAAATTCAATGATGTTTCAGTCATAGTTGATACATCAAATCAAAAGATTGTGTTTTGCTTCCACATGTACAAAGTTTTTTTGTATATAAATACTCACAAAATTTGTGAAACTCGGTTTCCCACTTTGAGCGTCCTCTAATCTTTCACATCATCCTTCTACTTCGAATGGCTTCTACTTCTTGTCGTCCTTCCAATCATGTAACCTCATGCGAGGTTTACAATACAAGAGAGGATTCTTTATGGAAACCTCTTTCTGTGAAGCTTAATGATTGGGTGACTGTGCTTCCTAGTTGCAGAGGTGCCCATAAAGTCAAGCGTACTAAAAGAGATGACACAAAAAACCATTGGAAAGGTCGTATTGTAAGTTTCAAATTGAAGAGAGACGGTTGGTTTGCAAAAGTTCAACATGTTTACAATGCTAAGGATCTCGTGCTAGACAATCATCTACAATTCCTATCATACTGTAAGTGAAGTTTAACAATGCTCTTTTATCAATTTCACTTGTTTCTATATTTGAATATATATGTTTTTGAATTGCAGATATTTTTCTGTCCAATATTCTCGAGTGGCAACCTGTTGAATGTTTGACAAAATCATTCAAAGTCCTTCATAAGGATTATGCAAAACTTCTATATGCAAAAAAAAATTGTTAAATTAGCATTCAATTATTTTTCTACTATGCAGATTATCAGGTGCCATCAGGGAGGAGTGCTTATGGAAATCTTGTACATATTTGCATGCTCCTTGCATCTCTTCATTAGATTGGGATGTTCCTGATCATTCAACAGTTTCAAGTTTGTTAAAATGAAAGATGATGTCCAAAGGGAAATGTCAACAAGCCGAATTTCTCAAAGGATAAAGATTCAATGGTTTCTTCCTCTTCACGTTTTTGTAGCATGTTTTAAAAATATGTTATTAAAGAAAACAAAAACAACGTGGTTTAATAGGAGAGTTCCAATTTCTGAGATTGATGGTGTTTTAGGTAGGGAATGGGATAGCAAAGAAGATCAAAAGCTATTGAGACATCATTTTATGTAAAGTTAGCCCAAATTCTCTTTCAATTTCATATAAAATATCTTGACAATCACTTGTTTTAGGAAATGATTACAGAAGGTGGAAAAAAAGCTTGGACTCTGAATACCCTTGGATTCAGAAGAGAGTTGTCTAGAATTTGAGTTAGAAATATTGATTTATCCAAATTTTGAACCTAGGAAAATAATTGTCACTGCAAATTGGAAACTCAAAAATGTAAGGGAGCTCCTAGAGTTCCTTGACGAGATTTCACCACAATTCAGATTCTAAATTGATGGTGCCATGGTAAACATTAGATTAGAGAAAACACTATCTTGCATAACTTGTCTACCACCCAAGGTGATCAAGTTCCAACCCTTAAGAATGTAACCAAGCTTGCCCTTTTCTTCTACCGAATACATCTTTTTTTATTAAATTCACCATATTCATATTTGCATTGTTTTGGTTTGTGTCATCACTTTTTTAAGGTTTATAATGTGCAATAGCTTTTATCATTGTCTCAAACATGCAAAATTGCATTTCTTTTTTATGTAAATCATGACATTGATATTGGTATTGTTTTGGTTTATATCATCACCTTTTAAAAAATTCTATTGTCCAAAGAATTTTGTTGTGCAAGGTTTCTAATGCTCAAGATAAGGATAAGAAGCTCTCCATGTTACTTGTCCAAACAAATTCTAATGGTCAAGGTAAGGATAAAAACTTCTCCATGTTACTTCAAAGTAAGATAGAGCAATAAGGTAGGAATATTTCAAAGGGGATAAGCTTGGAGCATAGGACTGATTCAAGCGATAAGAAGAATTGAAGGTTCTCCAAAGGCACTTATTGCTTGAATTGGTCCTCTTTCTTTTTCAATGTGTATGGGTGTTGTGAGACCAATTCAAGCGATAAGGGGCATTTGAAGTTCTCGGATTCCTCTCCTCGCTTGAATCGATCATGACTTTTCTTTGGGTGAAAAACATAGTAAAGAGCATCAAGGATTACAACATTGAGAAGATTAGAGGATATGATCGATTCAAGCGACTAGGGGCAATAGAGGATTTCAGATTACCCTAATCGCTTGAATTGGTCGTGTCCTCCAATCCTCTCCATTTTCCTTCACAAGCCAATTTTTCAGTTCTTATCATCAAAAAACATAGTAAAGACCATCAATGATTACTATATGGAGAAGATAAGAGGATACAACCGATTCAAGCGACTACGTGCAATGGAGGATTTTGCAGTGCCTTAATCGTTTGAATCGTTCGTATCCTCTAATGTTCTCCATTTTCCTTCACAAGCCCAATTTTTCAATTTCATATCATCAAATCATATTGTAGCATGATGTTTAACAAATTAATAATAAACAACTTATTATTCATGAAAAAAGACTAGAACACATTGAAGAAAAACTAATGCCATCGCTAATACCATTTCTTTGTACAAGCATGATTTACAATAACTATCTTCCAGATAAAGATAGAATGGCTCTGAAGATTATTTTGTTATAGAATTGCATTTACAACAAAGAGCATATAAATATCTTTTAACATATGTTGAAAGTAATGGGCTAAATATCAAGATAGATACAAAACGCTATACATTTTTCGAGCCTTCACCTTTCTTATTTTTGTTCTTTCTGGAACTCTCACTTCTTTGCTTATTCTTTGGAACATGCTTCAATGGAGAGCGAATAAGAGGTGTTTTCTTCTTATCTTCAGTACTCTTATGTCTTGGTGGTGGAGGCGGTGGAGGAGAATCTAGATCATAAGGACAGATAGCATCTTTTAAGATGGCATGAATTGCTTTTCCTCTTACCAAAAGGATCCATGCATCTGGATAGTGAGATAGATTTAGATCTAGACTGTAAAATCTACGCTCCAAGAACCTTACTACATTGGTATTTACTCTCCATCCACATGATGTAGTGTCTTTTTGTAGTGGCAATGAATTTGCATATAACCAAACTTTTTTTCTTCATTCACTTTGCTTGGGTATTTCTGATCAATGTGCATTTTCAAAATTCTGGAAGCACTGCATATCAGAATGCAAAGCAATAAATAAATATCACAATGCATTCACAAAGCTAAATAAATATCACAATGCATTCACAATGCATGGCAATAGAAATGTAAAAGAGCAATGGAAGTGTGAACTTAAAATTTATAGTTACCATGGTGTGATTGGAGAGAGTTCATAAATAAGGCTTGGTATTCAACAAAGTCAATAATTATAAGACTCCACTGACCCTAAAAATGTGACATGCTCATTAATAAAACCACCAATAAAGGAATAACTTTATAAGAGAAATAGAAATGAAAACTTACTTTTCAATATATGGATAAACTATATATAGTATCTCCTCACTAAAATTCTTGAGGAAATTATCAATTTCTCCATGCTTGAATAATATACACTGAGTAGTAACAAGGGGATCCAAAATAAAGACCTTCCTCGAGACTGACTCCCCACATTGCTAGAGTAAGACCCTACAAATATAAAATCATCAAGAAATGCATCAAGAAGATCAAGTATTGATAAAATGAAGCATATTATGGACTGAAAAATACCTGAGAGCTGCTGTCAGAGATTTCAACATTGAATTCTCTCAACATTTTGTTGTCTTGAGGCCTAATGTCAAGCATGAAGTCATCCTCCCATGGCATTGAAGCATCGACAATTATCTGGCCATCTCCTTTCTTTAAACGCTCTGAGTTAGCCTTCTTCAGCCTCTGAATGTCCTCAAGGATAACAAATTCTTATGTTAAAGGATTCATCCTTCTCTTCTCCTCCTCAATCTCTGCTTCATTTCTTGTTGAATGGTCATGAGAAGGCATCTCTTCAATTTTGATTGTGGATGGCTTAGGCTTTCTTGCTAGAGGTATATTAAGAATATCAAAAAATTTCTGATCATGCTTGTCAAGAGGTATAATGGCTTTATCAAACTTGTATTTTAGCTTGGAACAACAACATAAGTGTCACCCTATGACAATGTGTTGCACAAACAATGGCATTATCAAACTTGTATTTTAGCCTGGAACAATAACATAATTGTCACCCTATGACAATGTGCTACACAAAGTGTCACCCTATGACAATGTGCTGCACAAAGTGTCACCCTATGACAATGTGTTGCACAAAGATAAGCATCATCCTTGGCCATAAGTGTCACCCTATGACGATGTGCTGCACAAAGATAAGCATCATTCATGAAATCGATTGCAAAATCTTATGCTGCTTCTTGCAAGCATAAAAGAGCCTGGGTCTGCCGTTTGACATTCACAAATGAAGTAGTCTTCATCAAAGAGCAAAGATTGGCAGATATCTCCTTAACTATTCTCATAAAAGGAAGCCTTGGGATGAGAAGTCCCACAATTTTCTTAGATCTTCTGATTTCCCTCATTCATTTGACATGATATTTAACTCTCTTTTTGTGGATCAACCTTATCTTGGCTATCTATGGCCTCTAGAGTAGGGCCCTGCCCCTCTGGAACAGTGTTGGAAATTTAGTAGGCCCATAACTAATACCACAGGTCCATAGTTCCATAGGTCTAGGATCTACAACACAAATTCTAGCAATCTTCCAATATTGACAAAACATGAACATACCACTTTTAATCATACAAATGATGAGACAAAGATAGAGAGAGATTAGACAACATGTGTAAAGTGTTACGTAAGCCACTCCTTACTCACACTATCATATATACAAATGTCAATTTACAATGTGGGAGCAAAAATCTCAACCACTCTATGTGAACAGAAATAGATGGATGAGTGAATGTACATAATTTACAAGAATATTCAGATGTAGGGATAGAAATCTAAGTATGTATGAGATGTATGACTTGATAGCTTGTACAAGATTGTATATGAGTGACAAAAAGAGGAAAGATCAGCTAGAAACTGATATTTAGCAAACGCTAATTGAATTTAGTCTATGGAAGACCCTAAATCAGATGTGTGTGTGAAAGATCACATACTTATAGAATTAGCATATAATGCAAACATGTTGCTGACAGAAATCCTCATACTCATGTGGAAACACCTTCTCTAACACCTCATTTGAATGCATGTAGCATACATGTACTGATTCTCCTTTATGTATGTCGAATAGGACTCCTCCAGATATGGATGCCACTACCTCCATAAGCTCCAAGTAGTACCTGTATGCATAAAGAGAATCTGTGCCTGAATTGTTAACATAAGATGCAATCTTATGTTAAGCTCCATCCAATGTCTTTGAAGTACACCGAAATCTTCATGTAGAAGACAATATTCAAATACATTATGTAGATGGCTGATCCACACCACCAAGCTGCTGATAGGTAAGTCTTCTCCATAAGCAAGAGTGTGAGCACACTCTTCTCCAAGAAGAACTCCATAGCTGCTCCTCAACATGCTCGTAGAGTGCACCACGACTGCCCCATGTGTGCTAGATCACTACTTCTACTGAGGTACCAAAAACCTGGCATTGAATTGGTGCAAGGATGACTCAAAGTGACCCCTAGGCACTTCTTATATAGCCTCCAAAGTTCCCAAGTGATAGAATAAAGCTAAATCGCAAAAAAGCTGATTTTTTTTGTTAAAAATTGAAATCGCATGCTTTTGCTTTATTTTAAAAGTGTTTTAAGTTATTTTTAAAGTTGCTTTGAATCAACTTTAAAAATAGCTTTTTAACCTGCTTTTTCACACTTCTGACTGCCTGATGAATGATCTGACAACATTTTTATGATCCTCATGTTGAGAGCTATCATATGAGGTCAAAACCCTAAATTAGCAAAAAATTAGGATTAGATTTTCTCCCAAATCTGATCTCTGATGACTGCATGTCATATACCATTAGAAAGCTCTCTTCAAGCTCTACAAGATAGGCTCATAAAAATTTTACCCATTTTTATGCCAAAAATGACTAAGTACCAAAATTAGGGTTTCTGTCCTAAAAGGATTTTGGACTAATGTGACATTGTTTTCCAACAAACAGGTCCCCCATGGTCTTGGTTATGAGGGTACAACTTCCTAGCTGTATTATTTACTCTAGCCATGATCTATAAAAAAGAATTGAAGCGGATCAAACACATGGAAAAGCAACAAACTATAAGACGACCAATTCAAGCGATAAGGGTCATCCAAAAATCTCTGATTCATCTAATGGCTTGAATCGGTCATATCAAATAAATTAAGGTGTTCGCTTTCTTCTCATGTATCCCATGAAGTCTTTATAGGTGTTCCTACCTAAGAATGAAAATGACTAGACACGATCGATTCAAGCGAATAGGTCAATCCAAAAATCTCCAATTCCCCAAATCACTTGAATCAGTCATCCCAAAGCCAATTCAAGCGATGTGCTAAAATCCCAATACAGAGGAGCTAAAAATATATGAAAATGTAGTGTTTGATGAACTCAAACTATGGTATGCTTCCAAAGTTTTATTGAAGGATGAAGATATTGAAGAGGCAGAGGAGATTTGCAACTAGGGTTCAAGATAGATTGGTAATCAATGGTCCAAGCATACAAAGAAGCCCAAGTGTGAATTCAACTCATCAATCGATGAATAAAGCAAAGGCATGATTGGTAAAGCTTGATGAAGATGGACATGAAATTGAAGACTTCGAAGACCCTATGTTAGAAGAGGGAGATGCATCAAAAGCAGAGATCAAGGCACCAATACAAAGGAGGCTTATGCCACCAAAGGGAGAAAAAATAAGATCAAGAACGGTAAAACATCCAACCTCGAGGCTTTTCTATAATATTTATATTACTAGGCATTATGCTTTCATGTCTAGGGTTATCAAAGACCATTAAATTTCTACATATGAAGAGGCCAAAGACACAAAGGAGAGGCAAGAAGCTCGGGAAGAAGAGTAGAAAGCCCTATGGAGTCTAGTTCCAAGATAAGAAGGGACGAAGGTAATTTGCAACAAGTGGGTGTATAAAGTGAAGAAAAATCATGATGCCTCAATTGCTAGGTACAAATGAAGTCTTGTGGAAGAAGGATTTGCTCAACCTATGGGATCGACTATGAGAAACATTCAACCCATGTTCAAAGATGACCATAGTTAGGACAATCATTGATTTTTGCACATCTAGTAGGTGGCCAATATATCAACAAGATATGATGAATGCTTTCTTTAATGGTGATTTTTAGGAGAGAGAGTCTAGATGACTCAATCATTAGGGTTTGAAGACCCTAAATATTCAGATTTAGTTCTAAACTTAGAAAAGCATTGTATGCTTGAAAGCAAGCTCCTAGGGCATGGAATCAAAGGCTTGTGGAGTATTTGTGCAAGTGTGGATACAAGACAAGTGATGCATATCCCTCCCTATACCTTGAGGTAAGGACTAATTTTCTACATATGCATATATATATGGATGACTTGATCATAACAAGAAGTGATTATACATGTATCAAATAGATCAAGTCAAGCTTGGAAATGAATTTAAGATTTCAGATCTTGGAGTGCTCAAATATTTTCTTGGAATAATAGCTATTTATGTAGCAAATGGAGTTTATCGAGCCCAAAGGAAATATTTTCTAGATGTACTTTATAAGTATGGTATGAGTGGATGTAAGTCTTTTGCACAACCTGTGGATCAAAACACTAAGTTATGTGCAAGTGAAGGGAAGACTCTTGAAGATATCTTAGCATAATTGGAAGCCTTAATTATGCTACCAGCACAAGACCTAACTTGTGCTATGTTGTAGGAAATCTTTCTCAATTTTTGAATTCATCAACTCATGTTCATATCATTGTAGCCAAGAGAGTGCTTAGGTACATTAATCATACTGTGAACCAAGGATTGTACTATTATGATGGAGATGGACTGAAACCACAAAGCTCTAGTGATGCTAATTGGGCTAGTTCAAATGAGCATAGAAGGAGCACATTTGTTTATGTCTTCATGCTAGGCCAAAGAGTAATCTCATGGATGTCCAAAAAGCAACCTATAATTGCATTATCATCTATTAATGCTGAGTATAGAGCTTTAGCACTTGCTACATGTGAGATCCATTCATGTGCTCACTCTCTAACTATTTTCAGAGGTAAACAACACGAGCCTCATTCCTAGCCTGGTACAATGTGGTAAGTGTATCCCAAGCATCCTTAGCTATTCTGCAAGAGTGAATGTGAGGAATAATGGCACGTTTAGCAAACAAAGCTATCAATGCATGTGCCCGAGCATCTCTGCCATCCCAACAAATTTGCTCTATAGTAGGTGCAACAAAAATAGTAGCACGAACAGAAATCTACAGAATATCACCATCTTCGATACCATCTGTGTCAGCTTCAATACCTATGTTTGCAATACTTGTGTTCACAGATGTAATAGGATGTTTTTCAACACCCTGCACAATATTCCACAGTCCTTTTGCGACCAATACATGATGCATCATATAAGCCCACAATGGATATTTGGTACCATCCAACTTATCCTCAATAGCCAACATATGGAATACATCACTGCTTTCAGCCATGGCCACTGACTAAAATACCTTGATGCCAAAAAATGATTGTATTTGAAAAAGTTAAATAGAACTACCCAAACGAGTTCTACTACACCTACAATGATAAGTAGCCCATTAGGGCAATAGGTGTATATACAAGGGGGGGGGGGGGGGGGAACATCCTAAAGAGGGAAAAAAGTGCCTTGGTGATCCTAGAGTGTTCACACACATCACTACCAAAATATATCAATAGAAAACTTGGAAAAATATCTTAAACTTCCTTAGATTTAGATGAAATCTGATCATTCATCCATAAGTGGATTGGATATGCCTCTATTGAATTGGTAGAGAATATGGTAGCCAAGAAAATTTGTGCTCAACCATCATCAAGCAATTGACCTTACCAAGGACCTCCACAATGAGTTCAATCACTTTGTCAATCTTATCGGTGTGGAGGGGATCATCCCACTCATGCATGCACCTTTGGTAGAGTACCACTGCTGCTGAAGATAAGAGAGAACCTTAGTATTGCTACTATGAGCAAAAACTCACTAATGATAATACCACATATTATAACTATGTACATGCCTTTTGGACCACCAAGAGACTTTAATCACATGAAATATTATCAAGAACCTAGGGCAAGCATGGAGCAACAAGATCTTAGTGCATGTCAACCAATTTCTCTGACAACAACCCCCCACCTCAAAATGTAGTTTCTATCAAGTGTACTAACCTAAAAGAGAACAAAGAGAGAGATACAATACCAATTTCCACTAGATTCCCACTAAACCACGTGGGTCTACCTAAGATCATGCATCTGAAGAGAATTGTTAGTACAAAGAGTGAATTACTAGTTATTAATCATCATATGATGCTCAACATTATGATCGAGATGCTTAGTGTGATAGAGTTCAGGAACCTAAGTAGTCTTATGTGATGTATGCCATGGTTAGAACACTTCTTGTAGTGAAGGGCTCCACCAATGCAAATGCACATTTATGGATGTAATAGGGATAATTAGTTTTCATTTATCCATATCCTCTAAGTTATTAGCTCAATTTCATAGTAAAGTGTGGATCTTACCTTTATTTTGGTAAGGAGAATCTCTTGAAAGATTTCCCTAAGAACCCAACCAATAGTGGAAACACCACTCAAATATCATTGAGGTCATAGTACCATCATATATGGATTATGGTACATCACAAGCAATTCATGCAAATACAAGAGCCAAAGCAAAGCATAGAGAGGTTCAAATGGAGAAGGAGCAAGTGATCCCTTTAGATGAGAACAAAGAAGAAACTAGTCCTTTGATAGTTGAAAACATGACGGACCAAAAGGAAACCCTAGATGAGAAAAGAATGCAAACTTGGAAACTCAGGAAGGAAAACATCAAAAGAAAATGGGATTGTGCCATTGATAGGTTATATCATTGGTTCTTACTACTTATGGAATTCCATTTTGAGGTAGTAGTGAAGAAAGGGAACATGCACATACATGCAAATCACTTGTCTTGAGTGATCCATGGTGAGCCGTGTATAGGCCTTGTCGATGATCTACCAAATCCTATTTGTTTGACCAAATCTTCCCCAAATTTTGTTTGCCTATCGAGATTGTCGTGGGTATATATGCTACAAAGAGAAGACATGAGGCTTACAATGATAATCATATAAAGGACAAAGCACTCAAGGAAGGGGATTTTCAATTATGGTGTACACACTCAACCAACATGCTAAAAGGTTACAAAAGAGAGGACATGAACCATTAATATTTGATAATATATCCATTAGTGAAGCTATGAGTTTAATTAGCAGCCCTTAATGGGGACGTGCTAACAAACTACATCAGTGGATGTAGGGGTAAGTTATACAGGGAACCTCTCATAGATGAGATCTTAGAAAGATTACAAAATGACTAGAAGAGAAAAGAGGAAGCTGAAAGAATCAAAGAAGAGGCATGCATGGAACATCTAGAACAAAAGAAGAAACTCTAGTGGAGACTAGAAGATTGTAGAGAGTACGCACGCAGAAGCAAAATGAAAAGTAAAGTACTCTCACAAAACAAAGAATGTGTGAGACACAAAATGAGTAGACCATGAAATGGGTAAACTCATGTGGATTAGAAATGAGCTTGCCAAGAGCATGGAGTAAGATCCTCAAGCTTCTAACCTAGTACAAATGAGGGGAGAGGCCCTCCTTATATAGATTTGGGAGGGGCTCTCAAAAGTACATCATATGTGGGATAAGTTTCAAAAAAGAAGAATGAATACAACTAGTAGAAGCACATGGCAAGGCACCCAAATACAAAGGAAATACAATATAAAATGGAAATAGACTAGAAATGGTGTTCTTTGCTATTGCATCGAGTTCCTCTTTCATAGCTGCTTCCCACTTTGGTTGGCCTTGAGCTTCTTTGTAGTTGGAGGGCTCTAGAATTTGCTAAATTTGGTGCATTAGAGCATAATTAACATAATGACTCTGTTTGCATTGTCTCTTATCAAGAAGCCTTTGAGATCGGCGTGGTTGTTGGGAAGTACTTGCTTCTGAGTTGGAGTTTGGAAATATTGAGTCCCCCCTCTGAAGTGTAGATAGGTGGACTAAGACTTGTACTTGAATCTTTTCTTGAGTATGATGAAGCTTCATTGAAGATCACATCCTTCGAAATGGTGATGGAGTGGTCTTCCATATCATATAGATGGTATGCCTTTGCCTATGAATATGTGTTTCTTGGACTTTGATTGTAACTTGTTTCTATCTTCTTTTGGTACATGGACAAAAGCTTCACTACCAAAGACTCGAAAGTAACTCACATTTGGTTTTCTTCCATAGTAGGATTTGAAGGGTGTTTTGTTGTGTAATGTACTTGTAAATCCTCGATTAAGAATGTGAACGATAGTATGCACAGCTTCTGCCCAGAACTTGTAGGGTAGATCCCTGTGATGAAGCATAGTTCGTGCCATTTCCATTACACTGCGTATCTTTCTTTCAGCTACTCCATTCTGGGATGGAGTATGAGGTTGAGTGACTTGTATTTTGATCCCTTTTTGGTTGAAAAAGTTATCAAAGTCATGATTGATAAACTCACCACCTCCATTTGATCTGATGGTTTTAACTTTTGTTGAAGCTTCATTCTCAACTTCCTTGACTGAAAGTAGATTCATACATAAATTTGGAACAAAAAGAAAATTGGATAAAGACTTGCATTTGGCCTGATTGTTGGTAATTTGAACTTTCTCTTTACCTTCGATGGGTAAGCTTTTGTTGTTGCCAAGATAGACTTCTCCCGTGTGCTCTCCGAGTTCCTGAAAGGAGTCCTTGTCTTTGCACATATGGGAGGTAGCTCCGCTATCAAAGATCCACTCATGCGGAGAGCTAGAAGTGACTAAGGCATTTGCTTCTATGGAGATGAAGAGTTCCTCACTCGAGCAATGGGATCTATGTTGGATCCTTTGGATGCTTGCCTAGACGTAGAAGCCTTCGCTGATTGTTTCTTTTTATAGCAAAACTTTTCTAAGTGTCCTGATTTTCCATAGAAATTATAGGTGAACTTCTTCGATGAATTATATGATCCTTTCTTAGATCCATTGCTAGCTTGATGACTTGTGGTTTTGGCCTTATTGAATGGGCCTTTGGCCTTCATGGCATATTCCTGGGAGGAAGTCGATTTGGCTCGCGAGTCGTGAAGGAGCAATAGTCGACGAACCTCTTCCCAAGATAAGACTTGGCCACGATTATACAAAGTTGTGAAAAATGTTTCATACGACTTAGGTAACTTGTTGAGAAGCGGAATGGCCATGTGTTCACTAGAGATCTGCCTACCACATAGTGCTAATTTACGTTGGTAATCCTCAAATTGGGAAATGACTTTGGTAATTGTGTCGTGTAGCCTAATGGCCAAATTATGAAACTCGGTCTCTAATGCATATATTTTTGAAGGGTTCTTGTCTTCATACAAAGCAGCTAACGTATCCCAAGCGTCCTTGGACGTCTTATAGGCCGTGATATGGCCTTTCGTCAGTTCATCGTAGGCAAGTAACAACTGATCTAAAGCTCTTTTTTCCTTGACATTCCACACATGCCAATTGTCTAAGTTGGTATCCCTATTGGGTTCGGGGTCTGACCCATCTACTACCTCATGAAGAAGATTCAGGTAGAGATAAGCGCGCATGACATCTTTCCATAGATTGTAATTTTGTCCATTGAGGCGTTCATCCTTAGGCATAAAAATAGGGGTGAAAGAGGGTAAGAAGTTAGCCATAGATGATGATGAGCTACCTTCACTTTTGGTCATTACAAAGCTTTGAGGATAAAGTGTTTAGAAACACTATTAAAGATACATGCCAAAAGTACCACTTCAAAATAATTTGCAAAGCTTGAAATGAACGACTCGATACCAAACTAAAAAAAACTTTGGGGACGGGGGGGGGGGGGGGGGGGGGGGGCTTATAGTAGCCCTTCACTTGCACCAAAAATTAGAGGAGACACTTCGGGGGGGGGGGAGGGGGCGCTTAGAATAGCCCTTCACTTTGGCAAAGAGAGACACCATGGAGTGGGGAGAGTCGATGCTCAAAGAGAACTTGTGGGTGGGCTTAGACTAGCCTCCAATCCCACAATCATACACACACAATACTTTTTCTTTTATTGCATGAGTTTACAAGAGAGGGCACTTAGTGCCAAAATGTGCAAAACTCTAGGGTTGTTACCCTTGGAGAAGACAAAATGATCCTTTAGTCACAAGGTTTTGGTTGTAGAATACAATCAGGAGTTGAGAGGAGGATTATATGGAGAGAGAAGATGTCAAAGGGTGAAGTCAAATATGAGTGCCAAGTGATTGATCAAACGTAAGGTACACATCTTGGAGAATTACAAAGTTGATAATTAATGTGTGTTCAAATAGGGATCCTGGTAATTAGGCGTGAAGAGAGCCAAAAATAATGAACCTTTCAATATGTGTGAACTTCAAACGAGTGAAACTCGTAGCCAGGAGAGATAAGACCAGATTCGATTTAAAGTGGATATGCTCCACAAAGGAAAATATCCATAATATGATGTCGGCGACCCTACTATGCCACTTGTGAACTGACTCTAAGCATTTGACACATGGCAGAAGGCAGATTGTTATCCATGGTGGTGGACGTGAATGGTTTGGCGCTTCTTTTGACAAGGCACAGAGGGAAGTTTCCTGCTATTGCTCATAATTGGAAGCACGCCAATTACTCCTTTAGCACCACGATAGCCAGAACATCACCAAACTTGATAGCTTGGACAGCGTTGGACTAGTTGCGCTCCGTTGCTTTGCTGTTGTGAAGTCAATTTGCATAGCTATGAGTCAGGCTAGGCATAAGAGATGCCCGATGAGCGAGCCAATCAAGTGTTTGTGTGCATTTTGTCAACTGCGTTCTCAAGAAACCGGTGTGAGAAGAGATTATCAGAGGGTCTCTCTTTGTTCCCTGTGAGCAACACCTCTAAGAGCCTTTCTTGCCCAATTGAGCACTCTTTCAGTGTATCAGCAGTTGCTTTGAAAAGCCCATTACAGTTCCCAGAGAGCACGCCCACGATGGAGAGATTTGCATGATCTCTGATCTCACATTATCATGATACTCTCTCTGATAGGGATTGTGGCTAGCAGGAGGTCTAGGCTGTCAAGGGATAGCATGCTTGAAGGTGGCGACGAGTTGAGCAAGACGCCATAAAGAACTTTGAGCTCAGAAGCACAGTAGAAACGCAGGTAGAAATGTCAGAGGATCATTAACGAAATGAGCCTTCTGCAGTTGGACCTCTATCCGAGCAACTTGAGAAGTGCAATGCTGGGAAATCACGGGAGAAGAGCAAGCTCGACTGAGATCAATCTACCTGGCGACATACAGAGGTGGAGAACAGTCATAGATGAGCTGAACATGAGGAGTTTTCGTGCAATGTTTATGTAACAACACTTCACTTCTACTGCCACCAATATTGGGCTCAACAAGAATCAATTATTGTTATGTGTACTACAGAGTAGAGTTGCATGAACAATAGTGAAACCAAGTCATTATAACCATTCCAAAGTGAAGGGAGTTCAAATAACATGTGTCTACGTAGAACAAAATGTGAAACCCGCAAAGAGCACTACACAAGTGTTTATAAACACTTGAAAGGCAGAGATTTTACATGAACTCCATGAAACCAATCAGAAAGGTGAAGCAAACCAACAAAGCTTGTCACAAAAGAGGGTGGGTGGGAGGGAAAATGGGGTAAAATGACTACAAAATGGATAAATGATAAGGGTGGGAGGGTGGGCAAATGGATAAAATGAGACCCAAAGAGTATAAAACTGATGGCAAAAGCTTCTCTCAATGATGAGAAAGCAAGACCACCAACACTCAATCACCACCACCACCAAAACCACCACCAAGACCTCACCTAGTGCTCTGATACCATGTAGAGAGTACGCATGCGGAAGCAAAATGAAAAGTAAAGTACTCCCACAAAACAAAGAATGTGTGAGATGCAAAATGAGTAGGCCATGAAATGGGTAAACTCATATGGATTAGAAATGAGCTTGCCAAGAGCATGGAGTAGGCTCCTCAAGCTTCTAACCTAGTACAAATGAAGGGAGAGGCCCTCCTTATATAGATTTGGGAGGGGCTCTCAAAAGTACATCATATGTGGGATAAGTCTCCTGAAAGGAGAATGAATACAACTGGTAGAAGCACATGGCAAGGTACCCAAATACAAAGGAAATACAATATAAAATGGAAATAGACTAAGAATGGAGTGCCTCCTGGATACAAAATGGAGATGTACTCATGCGGATACAAATGTGGATGAAGTAGGAGCAATCATGTCGTCAACAAAAATGAGAGTCTAAGAAACAAAAAGTACACAGAATTAGTTTCAATATGTACCTACACTAGAAGAAATATCAATGTATCATATAGAAGATCCTACATTGAAAAGGGATATTGCACCCATTGAAGCTTACATCATAGGTATAGGAAGATCTCAAGTTAAATGTGTGGGAGAAGTCACCCTATTTATGCACCTAGGAAATGTGTCCATGGGTGCAACCTTCCTAACAGTGTATAGGGATAAGATTTAAGAGATGCAATCATTCTAAGACAAGTTTAGTTGTACCAACATTCTATTACCCTTGACATCACTCAAGGAACATTATCTATGGTTGTGTATGGTAGAGAAACCTTTAGTGGCAGTGGAAGCCAATGAGACACTAGAACCTCTCAGGAAGGAACATCTGTGCAAGAAGGAGTACTAGCGATTGAACAAAAAATTGATCGTAGTGAAATCCCTTCAAGGTTCTTAGACCTTTTTTTTGTGTGTCTCAATAGTAACATGATTTGGTAATTGTTGCAAAGAATTCTCAGGTTGCATTCTAACATCTCTTGGTAACAAGCTAACCCAATCTCTTGGTAACAAGCTAACCTTGGTGAAGCAGTGGACTATTCATCGATCCTTTGGAACACAATCAAAAGTGAAGCTCTTTGGAAAAATTGAAAAGAATGTTGCTCAATAAACTTTAGTGGTCCCTCTAAAGACTCTTCTTGAGAGTGTTCCCTTAAACTCTCAGGGAAGAGAATTATTTATAGTAAGAGTGTGCACTTTCGATGTAATCAAAGAAAAAAAAGATAAAAAAGAACGGATCCCCTAGGAAGGAGATGACAAATTTATCAACTTGCTCTACCTCTACTTTTGATTTGCTTGTACTTTTTTTCTTTCGTTTTCCTCTTAATAACTATGATCCTTTCTTTTTTTTTAGAGTACAATGAATTGGAAAGAGACACACTTGACCTAGTAAGGTAGAGGCACCCATCTTGGGGAACTCATGGACACCTATCTTTGGGAACTCATGGATATGTCTTGCTACGATTTGAGTTCAAGACTTCTTCCGAGAGATTCAAAGCATCGACCACTAGGCTATTCGAGGACTATATCAAGAAGAGAGGAAAAAAAAACAAGCCAATAAAGCTATGGTCTCCTTCATGGAGGATCCTTTCTTACTGTGTTGATTTGAGTGGGGTATGTGAACATTGTTGAAGTAAATGAAGGCGTTATGTTTGCAACAATCAACCTACTTTTGTACCACACCGAAAAATGTAATTCCCATCAGATCCAATCATCGTCTCTCTGTGACCTCATCGATTTTGGTACTCAGCGTCATTTCCTGACCTTTAGACGGCGCAACGTCACCGCACGTAGAGCTCTGCTTTATGAGCTCCACAGTCGATTCTCTATTTGGAAGCTTACTATGGCAGGTGGAGGAAGGTGTGTAATAGTCTAATGAGGGAGGACGTTTTGTTCATTTTGTCTGCTCCGTCCGGTTGCTTTACGAAATAGAGCATAGGATACAGAGTCATGAAGACGCCCGCTGAACCAACAAGCCAAAGGTTTCAAGATACACATTTGCAATACATTCTTCTCGCCAGTGCCACTGTCGCCATCCTCACAGGTTTTTATACGTGCTCACTAAAGCGCATGCTCATTACGTATGTCGGAGCTGTTTTCCTCGGGATGCTGGTGGTGATCCCCGATTGGGAGTACTTCACTTCACGTCATTTTACGGAATGGATTGAGCCAATGCCTTTCGACGCGGAGAGTAGAAAGCTACAGAAGTCATTGTTTCCTACTTTGAAGAAGACAACTAAGTATGCGAAGAGGTATTGTTTACACGTATACTCATCTCTATCACAGACAACTATGAAACTACGTACATGCATACACTTTGATTTATGACCGCCACAGGGAACATGAGCTGCTTCTTTTTGTGCTGCTACACTCGAAGATTAGGACATGCAGCTTTCTCTTGTCAGAAAGCAGATGCAGATATGTGAAGCCTTTTGTTTTGATGAAGATGCTACAAGCGCAAAGTTGAGCATCACATGATGAATATGCAAGAGTGCGGGGGTCATTTTATTGGCAAGGATAAAGGAAATTGTGAAGTAATGTTTTCATTGGGAGGGATGTTTTTCTTCTAATTTTAGTGTCAATAGTTGATCTGTTCCGTGTGTAGATCCCATTTGTATGCTTATATCCCTCCTATGTGGTTCCATCCTATAGCTTGGCACGATTTGATCCTGTTCCCTACAATGCTACTGAGTTTTTAACTGATGTTTAGGTTTGGAACTTGTATTTGTGGAGTCGATTTCCTTAGGAATATGTTCCTTTGGGAATGACTTCAGAATGGTTGTATAGAATTGGATAATTTGGTGCTATGTCCCTAAATATGAAAAGCAATTTGCTTATGTGTGACATTATTGATTTGCTTATGTGTGGCATTACTGATTTGCTTGGAATTTTATTGGTGGCATTTTTCTGCAGGGAAGATATCCATATTTTTGGAATTCTTTTTATCATTGTCAGCTCAGCATTGACGCTTTACTTCTCTTGGAAGTTCGTCAGAAATTGAGATGATGTTGGTTTTTGGATCATATCAGCTGGGGGACATGCCATATATTATACAAGGCTCTCTTGACTTGAAGAGTGCAATGGCTTACTGTGAGGTTTTCTGGCAAGTCCTGACTTTATCACCTCTGGTTCTATAAGTGACTTTAAATCACTCTGTTATTATGCTATTCATTGCATCTGATTAGATGAAGCAACAAACTATTCTAAAATGAACCTCATTGTAATTTGTGCGCTATGTCTATTCTCCCAAAATGATGTTTTAAAGATGTGAAGCTGAAATCATCAATTCTGTCTTTTAGTAGCTATTTATAAATGCATCTGAAAGTGGCATGGCTGTACACTAGAATAAGTTCTTCCATCATGATCCATGTCAATGCACCAACACTTAGCCTTGCCAAGGCTCACTTACTGCAATCACTCTCGTTAAGTTCTTCTTCTTTTCAACCTTCTTTTCCTCAAACGTATTTAATAGATGTTGCACAGTTGAAAATTGCTACCCATTACACTACACCTTTCTTAGGCTTTAAACGAGTCTGTTCATGGTGAGGGTGGTGATGCATTTCTGTAAACTCTTGCTATTGTGGTCTTGATATCACAGAGTTTGGCTTTACGAGTAGTCAAAAGAAGAGATTCTGTAAAGCCAAGTCTGGTATGTATATATAAAGTGTTTGAGTTAATGCAATTTGAAGCTGAATTTTTCCATTTGGATGTTTTGGTAGCCCAATTTCGCATGTGTAAACAAATCTCGAGTCTCTTTGTAAAAAAAATTTAGTATTATTTGTTTTGCTTTTTCTTTAAGGATTCGTACGTCATATCTGCAATGTATTCACACATCTCAGAATGGAGAAAATACATCGTGGATCTATCATGGTTTAATCCTCATGTATGAAATTTGTTCCTCTTTCACTGGGAGTGTATACATCACACTGATGTTGCTGATACTCTTATGCTATTAGAAGGGAGCCAAACCTTTTGAAATAATGGACAACCTGTGTGAAACTCTAGCACGAACTTATGCTTCTCTCACGTCAAACTCGACGATCAATAATGCTCTTATGCAGATATTGTAGTTTGACGATCAATAATGCTCTTATGCAGATATTGTAAAACTAGATGTTTTGAATGTTGTGAAGGGCTGATGTATAACTTGTAAGGATTTTTCCCACAAGCTTATCATTATCATGACACATGGGAAATGCATCAAATATATTGGCGAGAATTCCATTTGCTCTTTCTTAATCATTTTACAACACATTTTGCTTCAGTTTCAGTTGTGCTGATATCACCAATTTGAAAGGCCATGGACATGTATATGCAAGTCATGGCTGCAAGCTTCACCAATAAAAGAGATGATCATTTGATGTAGAAACTTCCCTTTTCAGTTGGAACAATGTGTAAATTATATAATGTGCAAGCTCACTGTCCATTGTGTCAAAAACACTAGTAAACGAGAAACAAGTGCATTCAAGAAAAGGAAGCTAGCCCTCAGAGCCTGTTGGACATGCTGCTATCTAGATGGACTTTATCTTTCCTGGTGCAGAAGGTTGCTTTTCTAGTATCCTGAATGATAATGCAAGAGTATAGGAGCTGCCATGGTAGAAACCAGGGAGTTAATCAATCATTGTTCATTTTGGATCTGCTCAGAGCAAATTTATGGGCATTATACTGTCGCATAGCAATTATGATGCTATTCAGATGGTCCCCGGACTTTACTCCTGACAAATCGAAATCACTTCGGTACCCCCTTTGGGTTGAGCTCCCTAATTTCCCATACTTCTTGTACAACTTCGTGTGGGACATTGTCTCTCCTATCGGCAAGCCGTTGGCTTCACGCGAAGACATTGGTGGTCTCATCTATGAAGGTGCAAGACACTCGTTCAATGTTAGGTGGCACCCACAAATCTGCGTCGAGGCCGACCTCAGTTCGCCGCTTCCATCTATGATCAAAGTGGACATGGGCGAAGGTGATGTTTGGGAGCAGGATATCACATACAAAAACCTCCCCAACGCGTGCTTTCGTTGTGGTCAGCAAGGTCACAGGATTAAAGACTGCCCCCTCAGGCAAAAAAACAAGCGTTCGCAAGAAGCCTCCAAAACTGCTCAAGACAACAATGGCGATTTGACCCACTCGACCAAGGAAGGGGATGGCAAGGGCCTCCTCAACCCACAAGCTGATGCTGATGGCTTTACTGAAGTTAGAAGAAGAAGGAAAAGAAGCCCGAGGGCCAACGGTGAGAGAAACAACCTGCCACTTACCCCCAACAGCAATTTGTATTGCAACCTAGGAAAGGAGATCAACGAGCTTGACTACCCTGGTGGGAAGCCACTCGAGGTAGATACCTACGACAATGCCCTAGAGATCCCTGACAACAAAGAAACCCCCCAGGAGGGTTACACTACAAGCAAAGAAGATGGTTTCACCACTAGTAATGAAGACAACATGGATAGTGAAAGTTCCATCATTGGATCGACGATCCCGGAAACGGTGCCGAGCACGGGGCCCAGCTCTACCCAGCAAGGCGCATCCCGCAAAGGAAAACAGCCTATGGAGCTACCCTGGAAAAGCCCCCACAAGAACCGATTTCTAAGTCGGGACCAGATCTCAGCAAGAAAGAAAGATGAAGCCAAGAGAAGAAAGGACAAAGCTCCCTCCCGCAAAGAGGGATCAACACAAAAATGATCGTCATCTCGCTAAATGCTAGAGGGCTAACCGACCCCTCAAGAGCGACCATCATTGGTCAATGGCTTCGCGACACTAGCTTAAACCCAGACATTATATGTATTCAAGAGGTCAAAATTGACAGAGAAGACCTACAGAAACGGCTCAGACAGGTCTCCTCGGCCCATGTGTGGATCCCAACGAAGCACCAGCGGGGGTCTGGAGGAACGGTTATCGGGGTTAAACAACTCTGGCTTGAAAAGTTTGAGAACTCCATTGAAGATGAAAGCCACCGTTGGATTGCGGTGTCCTTTGGTGCTCCTCTTTGTGTTACTATGGTTTCCTTGTACGCCCCTAACGGGGATTTGGAGCGACTGAACACTTGGGCTTCATTAGACTCGCTTCCCCACAACGTGCTTATTTGTGGAGACTTCAACATGGTGGAGGACCCTAGGGACAGATGGATGGGCAAGGGTAGGGTCATAGACAGTCGGGAGAAAGAAACGTGGGACATGACCAAACTCCACTTGGACTTGGTTGAATTCAAAGACTTGAACGGCTTTTCTTGGTCGAATCTCCAGGCGGGCGAGGACCTGAGGAAAGCTAGACTTGATAGATGCTACATCTCTCAGGGCTTTACTCATCAGTGGGGCCACCCTACCGTCACACAACGCACTGACCTCACCATCTCTGATCACTACCCGATCGTTATCTCTTTTCAACCTTCAAACAAGATCCGCAAGGCTCCGTGGTTCCATGCCAACGCTCCCACCTTCTCTCTCCCCTCCGTCCACCAAGAGATTGCCGATGTGTGGAAGGTGGCGTTCGCCTCTGGCTTGGCCCCGGCCAAGTGTTGGAGAAGTGCGGTCGACAAGTCTCATAAGATCATGATTAGAACTAAGAAGTTGATCGAGACTGTGCGACGGGCTCGTAGGGAAGCTCTTTACCACAGACTCTGGCGGCTCGAGGAGGAAGTGAACAAAGGAAAACTCCAAGCCCAGAAAGGTCTCCGAAAAGTCAGAGCGGTGCTGAGATACGAGGAAGAAATACAAAGGAAAAACTTGCAAATCTTCTTCAAGGAGTGGTGGGCCGGCAAAGCCGACAAACCCACCAAAGAGATGTGCCGTATCCTTAAAAGGAAACACAACAGAGAGTCGATCCCCTTACTGCTAGATCCTCATGGCAATGTATGCAATTCGGAAGAAGATAATTTTGGCGTCATCGAAGGGCACTTCACGAGACTCCTGGGAACCTCGAACCCCCTCTCCCACCATAGAAGGGACTGCATGGCTTCCATTTCTAGGGTTTTCCCCCGGAGAATACCACCCAACCTCCACTCCCTGCTTCATGCCCCTATCTCTGAATCTGAAATCATTGAGGTTATTGATGCCCTCCCCCACGGTAAAAGCCCGGGACCCGACGGACTCACTAACGAGTTCTTTAAATCCTTCAAGCTGGTGGTTGCCACCCCTCTTCGGATGGTCTGGCAAGAAGCGCTAAAGTTTGGTGCTCTTCCTTCTTGTCTAAATAACGGAATTATCAAGTTGATTCACAAGAAGGGGGAAAAGAACATAATCGAGAACTGGCGGCCTATTACGATGCTCCAAACAGGATACAAGATCATCGCCAAAGTCATTGCCAACAGACTTTCGTGCCACCTGAGATCTTGGCTTAGTGAGGACCAAAAAGGTTTCATCAAAGGCAGGTCTATCCTGGAAACCATTATGGACATTTGGGAAGGTATTCAGTTTGCAAATGAGTCCAACCAAGATGTGGTTTTCCTCAAGATCGACTTTGACAAAGCCTACGATAGGCTTGAATGGGACTATATTCTGCAGTCGCTCCAAGATCTCGGATGTAGTCGGGAATTCACCAAGATGATCGCGACCCTTCTTGGAAACGCAACGACCCAAATTAACGTTAACGGCAAACTTTCGAAGGCGATCCATCTTAAAAGATCTATTAGACAAGGGTGCCCTCTGGCCCCCCTTCTTTTCGCCATCGCCACTGAGGGGCTGAGCAGACTTGTAGCACATCATGTGGAGGCTGGCAATATCAAAGGCCTACGGCTGCCGCACGACCACAGTCAAATCATCATGAGACTTTTTGCCGATGATATGAACGCGTTTGTTCACAATGATAATACCAGTCTGGAGACGTTCTGGAGGTGTCTTGATACCTTTTGTGAGGCCTCTGGATCCAAAATCAACCACAATAAGACCGCCTTTAGGGCTATTGTGGGACACCAACCTGGCCTCCTCATTGATCATGGTTGCCAAATCATTCCGCAGGGCCAAATCTTTCGGCTGCTTGGAATCCCCTTGGGGTTTGGCATCTCTATGGAGCAGCGTTGGAACTGGGTGCTGGCCAAACTTGAAAACAAGCTTAACTACTGGAGAGGCATGCAAATCAATCTCGCTGGACGCGCTATGGTCATCAACACGTTCCTCCTCTCGTCTACCATCTATTTCCTTTCTTGTTGGAGACCGAATGAACAAGGCCTGTCCAAACTGAATAGCATCTGCAGAAACTTTCTTTGGACGGGTGATCTTAACAGAAGGGGGGTGCCTAAAATCAAATGGGCCATCTGCACCAGCCCTAGAGATAGCGGGGGGCTTGGTATCCTGGACATTGGGTGTATGGCTAACAAACTGGCAGCCAAATGGATGATTAAGGCTTGGTGCAACAGGGAGGCCTCGTGGGCCAAGCTGATCTTCAGAAACAAGAATGAGTTGGCCCTCACGGGGTTCCCGAACTGGAAGAATCTGGACATCATGACCCTGCTATTCTCCCCGATTCCCGTCTTCCCGAAAGGCTCCAATCTCGTGTGCTCTCTTTGGAAGGGCTGGAATAAAGTCAAAAGCTTCACAAGAATTAGTGAGGACTGGAAGTGGGCGGCCGGAATCAGGCAAAACGACTCTATCTGGTTTCCGATACATGGCATCCGGAGTGTGGAGTTGTGGAACATTCAAAATGCCAAAAAGTTATGGAACAAAGGATTCAAAAAATGGAAACACCTATGGAAACATGACACCAACAGCTGGATCAACTTCGAGGATATCGACCCTCGCATAAACATCTCCTCGAAGAATGGAACACCTTGCAAAGCAGATGCCTCGCTTGGGATCGTCACAAGACTCGCCTTCTCATGGGACACAACGCGCCGAACTCGCTTGGTCTCAAATGGCACAATGGAAATAGCCTACTCAAAATCCCGAACATCAAAGAAGCGGCTGACCTCCGGTTCAGCCTAAACAAGAAGTGGTGCCTGTCTTGGACGCGGCTTCGGTGGGACATGAAATTCATGGGTATCTGGCACCCTCTAATATAGATTAAGAAGTCGGTCCTCTTATGGCAAATTCTTCATCGTGGAATCTGGACCAACAATAAGGCCAGCAAACTTTGTGGGATCCCTCCCTGGTGCAAACGCTGCCACCGTGCTATCGAAGATGTCCCACACATCTTCCTTTCTTGCCCCAACTCCTACAGAATCTGGCAGACGGTTGGAATGATAATTAGGCTTCAAAGACAGCCTGGTTGGAAACAAGTCCTTTTGGGAGAAGCGATCGGCTGCTCTGCGCCTCTCTGGAACGCCATCAGAGGGGAAGTTCTGTGGAAAATTTGGCGGGAGAGATGCGCCCTCAACTTCGGCGATTCCCCCAGGGAGTGGTCGATTGAGAAATCGCTATTCCTCCTTGGCAAAAGGATCGTTAACAGTAAGAAATCCCCCCCCCTTCAGGCACCACCAAGTCCTCCTCTTGATCAACAGCAAGCTTAAACCCAAGTGGGTCCCGCATGAGGGCGATGAGAGGGTGATTAACCTTCTCTGTAACGCAACCTAGGTTCCAATCAAGCTTCCCCTGCTTTGTGGGATTTGGGGGGTCCCGTGGGCACTAGTCCCATTCTACTGTACCTTTGTTTCTTAATTTAATTCAAGTCCGGGAGAGTAGGCTATTGCCGAACTTCCTTTATATTAAAAAAAAAAAATTATGATGCAGGATTTCCTTCGGTAGAGGAAAGAAGTCGGTCTCTATGTTTTTGGGATTCATATCTTGTGATTCTAATGTAAATTTTACACACTCTTAAGAAAATAGAACATACCATGAATATTTTCAACTAGCTTTTCCTTTAGTGTAAAAGACAGTTTTTATGTCTAAAAATGATAAGAAAAAATAGGAGCATCAATTTAAAGCCTAATTCTGCTGTAGCTTTTTCCAGTAAAAAACTTATAATATAATAGTGACTAGTTAATTTGCTATTTAGTTTTTCCATGTTTCTCATACATGTATGCTTCATGAAAAGGTATTCATAAATTCCTTTTGCGTGAATTAGTTAGTGATGCATATAATTTACTAGGAAAAATGGAGGAGGGGTTGTCCATAACTATATTTATACAATTTTCCTTGGAGAGGATGGCAGGCTCTCTTATAGTTGGTTAAACTTTCCTTAGGTTATATTTCAAATTAATCTTCTATGAGAAGATAAAGAATAAACACATGGTGCGCTTGAAAGTTCTCTTCATTTTGATTAATGTAAGAAGATTACACTCTTTTATGAAACAGACGAAAGAGTAGATGCCTCTACTCACTCGAGATTACACTTTAAGACAATTGTACACAAAGTACAAAAAAAAGTAGTTCGAAGTACTATGCAAGTAGACTACCTCTATATCCACACTTTGGCTTTTTTGCTTCCTTGGATGATGTTGGCCTGCAACAGTCATTCCTTAGCGGATATTACGCTACTCTCTTCACTCTTCACTTGGATCTCTAACTCTCAATTGAGTGTTAGGGAATTCTCCACGCTCCCACACTTGCCAATTGTCTCTCTTCTCTATGCTTACACTTAGTCTATGTCTTTTGCTCACACCCTCTTTGCTTTGCTTGCCAACTCACTTTTGCCTACATACATTCTTCACTTAACTTCACATGTGTATCCAAGATCTTATCCTTGGATATCAAGTCTGCTTTTCCATTCCATGGTACACATGCTTCACCACTTCTTGTATTCCTTATGATGCATTTTCACTTTATGTTCTCTCCAAGAATCTTCTCACCTACACTCCTATTAGATCTTATTTTGTCCAATAGTGACCTTACGAAAGTACTTTGATAAAAATAAAATTTTAACGAGGGGCCAAACATATGGTTTCTATGCTTTACATATACTTTTATGTATAGTTTGTACTTTGGAACTTGAGCTCTCCAAAGTCGAAAGATAAGGGAGTGTTCACTTGAACCTTCCAAAACCTTTGGGACCCTTCAAAAACCTTCTAGAAGTTGTTTCAAAGCTTGTAATTGAACTTCACCAAATGGACAATTATGAGCATACATATGTGCACTACCTATGCATTCACTATCCTCACCATGCTTACTAGCCACATGTGCATTACCTATGCAGCCCTTTGCCAACTAAGCCTTGAGACATGCCCAAAAGTTTCCCACCACCTATTGGGCTCCATCATGGAGAGCATAAGCCAGAAACAATAGTAGATTTGTGGCACCACCCGAACAACCACTTTGACTAAATAACCATTGAAGAAACATTGACCAATGTCACTAAGTGAAGTAGAAGGGAACAACTACAAAAAGTGGCGAGCAATCTAGAATGAGTAGACACCACTGATGGTGAAGACTAAGTCAAGGAAAGGGCTAAGGCATCAAGGGGGAATAAGGAGAAGGGAGGGGTAAGGGTGGGTTGGGGGACTTGGGGAGGGGTAGAGGTGGGGTAGGGTTGGGGGACTAGGGGAGGGGTAGAGGTGGGGTAGGGTTGGGGTAAAGGACGAGTGGAGGCACTTAAGGTTGACAAAATCCATGAAATGGCGCAATGCGAGGTGTGTATGTGAAAAATGTGGAACATGTGGGTATATGGGGATGAAATACACCATGTGGAGAGCATAAGAAGGAGAGGTTTTGATTAAAAGAAGAAAAATCAAGGGGACTTTTGAGAAAACTACTGATGAAAATGGGTCACACGTTAAAAAACATGAAAATGACTCTAGAATAAAAGAAAATGATTACGCGCAATGTGAGGTGTGTATGTGAAAAATGTGGAACATGTGGGTATATGGGGATGAAATACACCATGTGCAGAGCATAAGGAGAGGTTTTGATTAAAAGAAGAAAAATCAAGGGGACTTTTGAGAAAACTAATGATGAAAATGGGTCACACGTTAAAAAACATGAAAATGACTCTAGAATAAAAGAAAATGATTACCGAAAGTGAAATCTAGAGGCACGAAGATTTTGCCACGGGAATTTTATATATATATATATATATATATATATATATATATATATATATATATATATATATATATATATATATATATATATATATATATATATATATATATATATATATATATATATATATATATAAACTAATAAATCAATAATGCTTAAAAGCAAAATATAAAATAAACTAATTAAAATAAATAAATAAATAGACTAAGAAGAAAAAAAAAAAACTTTGGTTAAATGTAACACTATAGTTTTGGGGAGAGAGAGAGGATGGGTTTTTTCTCTTAATAAGAAAGTAAAAATAAGGGGAAAGGGGTCTCTCTTGTTGATATATTTCAATAGTGATGTGTATGAACACACTTAGGACCGTCGGGGCACTTTTTCTCTCTTTAGGAGATTTTTTCCCTTTGCTTGTATATATGCCTATAACCCTAATGGATCACTTATTCTTGTACATTCACTTGGTAATTCATTAAGTGTTGTGTTGTGCTCCAAGCTTCTTCTTCTTCCTTGTGTTATTCGTGTGCTCGCATACGAACTCCAATAATTGGTAGCAAAGTAGGTCACTGTTTCATCTAGGGTGTCGTCAACACCCCTTTGGTCATATTCTCAAAATCGCACGAAAATTGGTAAGCATACTCAAGGTGACTAAGAGTTCAAAATAGCTTCACTTTTTGGCATTGAAATTTTGATCTGAGCTCTTTTTGGCCTCCGAACGCACTATCACAACATCTGTGCACGTAATTTTGTTCTTTCCTACCAAACATATATATAGGTTTCGACTCACCAATATATGTGGGTCAAAGTCTGCTACACCTTTAGCAGAACTTGACAAGGTAGTTTTATTCAACATTTTGAATATAGTAATTTTTTTGCAACAGGGTGTTTTAGTGAGTGGCCATGTCTAAAAGCAATGATGCATTTGGTATGTTGGCTGTTGAGGAAAGGTTGGATGGTACTAATTACCTATTGCGAGCATATATGAGGAAAGGTTGGATGGTACTAATTACCCATTGTGAACATTTTGAGATATAGTAATTTTTATGCAGCAGGGTATTTTAGTGAGTGGCCATGGCTTAAAGCAATGATGCATTTGGTATGTTGGCTACATAGGAAAGGTTGGATGGTACTAATTACCCATTGTGAGAATATATGATGCGTCATGTATTGGTAGCAAAAGGGTTGCAAATATTGTGTAGGGTATTGAAAAACACCCTACTACACCTGCAAATACAATCATTGAAGGTGATGAAGATGGCATTAAAGATGATGATCTTCAGATTCCTGTTGGTGTTGCGGTTCTTGTTGCACCTACTGTAGAGCAACTTCAATGGGACGGCAGAGGTGCTCGTGCACACACATTGGTAGCTTTGTGTATCAAACATGCCATTATCCCTCATATTCACTTTTGCTAAATAGCAAAGGATGCCTTGGATACACTTATCACTTTATATTAGGCAAGAAATGATGCTCGTGTTGCTTATCTCTGAAAACAGTTGGAGTGAGCATATGAATGAAGGAGATTCTATGGATAGTTTTTTGACAAAGATAAAAGATTTAAAAGAGCAATTGATTTTTGCAGATAAAGTATTGCCGGATAGTTCACTTGGGCAAATTGTTCTTCATAGTCTTTCGGATTCATATCAGAGTTTCACTTCTACTCCTCAATTGATTATGAAAGACAATCCAAATGCCTTAACATTTGAGGAGTTAGTCTCTGTTTTGTTGTAGGAAGATCAATCCAAGCAGAACATGTCCATTACAGGTGTTGCATATCAACCTTTCTTAGCTAGTCAAAAAGGCAAAGGTAAATGGAGCTCATCTACGAGTAAGCAAAAATATGTTAATTTTGCACAGTCGAAAAAGGAAGAAAAAGATGAAAATATAACAAAAAAGAAGAGATAATTTTACAAATATTGTAAAGGAAATGATAATCTCATAAAGAGTTGTCCAAAATTGGCTACAAAAGAGGCAAAGAAGGAGGCTCAAATGGTTGTTGTAAAGGCATCTACACCTAAAACAGATTTTGCAAAAATGAATAATGGATGTTTATTACTATTTGCAACTATGACCCATCTTCTCGTGAACAATGTATTTCTCTAGTAGACTGAAATGTTTGGAGTTTGACAGTGGGGCAATCAAATATATTACCTCCTAGTGCAATTTCTTCAGTTCACTTGAGCCTTACCCTAGAGGGAATATTATCACATGCATTGACAACTCCTCTTATCATATCATGGGAGTTAATAAGATCATTCTGACTACCTTTTATGGTAGTTCTTTCACATTGTCAGATCCTTTGTTTATGCCAAGGATCAAGAAAAATGTGTTGCCAGTTTTAGCATTACCCAAGATCAGCTTCATTGTCAAATTTATTGATGACACGTACAATTCATGATCTATCAAATGGCGATGTTATTATTGCTTTTGCATTTTATGTCATAGGTTGTATAACCTCATAGACTATGTAAAATTTGTCAATGATTCGGCATGTGAAGTTCAAGATTCTCAGGCTATCTCATATGCAAAGCTTTGGCATGCATGCTTTGGTCATCTGAATTTTGCTAGTTTGCTATGCCTGCAGAAATCTGAAATGGTGTCCTCTCTGCCCAAACTTGAGCCACTTGGTAAACATGTCTGTGAATTCTATATTTTGGGCAAAATGCAACATTTCTCCTTCCTAGAAGATGGTT